>JAIFRP010000009.1:8747-29576 GCA_032403825.1 Odynerus spinipes | reverse complement strand
GCTTCATTTCGTGACGATTTTCGAGTTTATGTGCCATAGCCAAGACATGAAAATGTCAAAATAGATCATGTTACACCTTTTTCGTCGGTCGTATGCGCTATCTCATAAGAATTCATGGTGAATATTGTCACCGACAAAACAGTCTACCACCCACTACCACCGACTGTCTGTCGTGTGCGGTTGGCCTAAAAAAAGAGGAAGGACGAATGCTAACAACAAATAAAGAGAGGGAAGGGTATCTAAGGGTGATAGAGTGAGTGTGTGGAAATAAGAGAATATGAGTGTAATATAATAGTAAGGTTATTTTTGTAAATTCAATTCCTTTTTTATGTCTGTTAGACTGAAAATAATAAATTCTATTCTACATATAGGAATGGATATTTTGAGATATTATTATAACAGGAAAACCATACATGAGCTATTGATAGTTCCTTCTTTTTAACCGATTGCGAAAAGACGGAGGTTACTCAATTTGTAATTACAATGAAATTAGAACACTGAATACATGGTTTCATATATTAACATTATTGAAAGAATATCTATTTTACAAAACAGAATATTAATATTTCATTTTTCATTAACTTATATAACAATGTTATTTAATTTTCTAATAATTCACTTAAATAAAGATTATTTAACATTGTGCAAAAAAGACTTCTTGTAACTATTATTTAAATATACAACTTTTAATGAACATTTTTAAATCCCATGAAAATATTTATTATATTCTATATATTTTTTTTATAATTATAATCAATCTATTGTACAAAGCATAAATAAACCCATGACAATTATTTTGAATTATTATTGTAATTAATTTTTAAAAGAATATTTTGCATACTTCAAATAGGATTATGTGGTAAATAACCCAAACAATTGGTGGAACCACAAAGGCAGGGTGTATTACTCAAATGATGCACAGAATTTGCCACACCACTGGCATAGTTAAAAGTTATCTCTTCTTCACTTTCTATATCTCTACATGCAAATAAGCATAATCTTGGTATAACACTTTCAACTCTGACAGGTACAAGATTAGCATTTGGCTGGCAGCTATGGTTGCAATATCTTCCAATATTGCCAAAATATTTTGGATCTACACATGTTACAATTACTTGCTCTCCTATATGTTCATTAACGACAAGAACATAATTCATGCTATTATTTTTATTAGCTTCAACCCTGTATTGCGCTTCATCTATGCTTATTATTTCACCAGCATATTCACAAATAAACTGCCCTTTTCTTATTATTTTTTTTGTTACAAGACCAAAGCCTTTTTCACCAACATTTGCAACTTCAAGATTATGTAATGGACCATATTGTACCAATCTATTACCACAATTCTGATCGCATGTGCATTGTGGATTACACTCTAGAATTGGTACCGATAATTTTTCTTCAATAATACAATCATTTATGTAATTAGCCGAACCACGAGTGCAAGCACACTCTGAACATTTGACTGTACATGAACAACCTGATGTATATACAGATTCAAAATCATCCACATTTATACCTGGACCAGGTATGTTATTAGTTACATACATGATACCAGGTATATCATGAGTATATTCGTCTATATAAAGATCAACGTTCATGCTTACCACAAGCTTGTATCAATATAAAATCCAAAGAAAGATGATAAATTCTTCTAGAGGAAGAGAAAAAGAGAGAGAAAGAGAGAAAAGCAGCATAAAATAAAAGAGAAAATTATCTTTATAAAGGTCTCTTTCCGTAATATAGAAATATAGCAATGAAATATTCTACTGTACTGTACTAACCTTAAAAAGTCCCTGAACCGATAACTTGATAGAAGTCAGTGGTATAATTTTGTATCCTACATAAATTATAGCACTTATTAAAGATGCTTTAAAAGTAAATTGTAGTATTTTAGTAGACAATGATAATGGTGGTATACTGAAAAATAAATAATTTTATGTAAATGGAATTTAAAGTCTTATGTTAAACATAACCATTACGTTTGAAACATTACATATTCAATATGTACCTCATGATAGGTGGTATATCAGAAGGCTTAACTTTACACCAGTTTTCAACGATGCCTGGTATATGGCCCAAACCAACAACACCAACAACCCTTGCTGGTTCTAAACCCTTGGAAGTACATTGAGGTAAACAAGCCAATTGGAGAGAATATGTTAAATAGATATCTCGTTCTTTAACAAATACTTCTCCTAATACTGGAAATTCTCCACTCATTTTGGCAACCATTTCATTCAGAAAAGCTCTTTGTTTACAAAGTTCTACGTCTTCTTTACTAATTGGGCCTCTTATCATTATTAAATGCCATGCTAATTTTATTGTTTGCCACCAAGATAAAAATCGTACTGCACGCTGAATGGTTATATTGATTGGACGATCTCCCATGTGAAGCATGCAATATGGAACTTTTTTTGCCTAAGATCAGTATTGCATTTTTCGAAGGATCTTAGAGATTTTATCTATATTAACATATAAATATCTTTCAACATACCTCCTCAAAAGCTCTGCGAAACTCACCACCAGGAGCCATTCCAAGTTCTTTAGTAATGTGAGCCACCATTTTTAATAGCAGAATATTTAGTAACCCATTGTACAAACCATACTCCTTGAAAGTATGTCGAATGCATTCTGTGGGTATATTTGAATAATTGATCATAAATATAATAATAATAACACATCTTACTGTATAAAAAAATTAGAGAGACTTACGAAAACTTAGATTTCTAGCATAACGATATATGACCTGTTCGTCGAGTTGTAATATACCAACTCTAGCTCTGCATAATTCAACAACAACTATATGAGGCTGTACAGCTTGTATTATCTGTAAACATAAATGAAACTTTATATGTACACAACTATGAAATAAAATGGAACAAAAAAAAAATATATTGGGTTGGTGCATAATTATCAGGCGTTTTTAAACGATATTATCAGGTGTATTCGTCAAAGAAACGCCTGATAATTATGCATCAACCCAATATATACATATAAATTTATATACCTTCGATACATCATTTTGACTTTCAATACTAAAATGTGCTGTTCCTACCAGATATAGTTTCCCACCATCTGGTGTTCTAAGTAATGTAACAGTTTCTGGTAATTGATTATCAATATCAGTGTCATACTGTTTTGCAGACATATCAACAGATTCTGTTTGATTATCGTTATTTTCAATAGCTGTATCTACATTAGACATATTACATTCTGAAATAATTTCACTTTGATTGAAAAAAGTAATAAAAGCAATAAAACCAATAACAACAATTTCTAGTTAATTTAAAAGAGTTAATTTAAAAATATACATTATACGCTAGTAAAACTACCTTGATATTTTTTAATTTTCCTTTTACTTCTATAATGAGATGGCATCTTGACTTCACAAACTTATTGTTATATAAATGATTACAGTTCCATTGCTACTCCATCAATAGACAAGTAGCAATGGTGTGTACATTGATTTGATTAATTAAATTAAGGAAGCTGTACGTGGTTCTTTGAAACCTTAAAATACTACTTATCCAAAGTCACTCTTTAAAGAATTTTCCAACACAACTACTGAATATATTTTGCTAAATCCAATAAATAGAAATAAGGCAATCAAGCAAAAGAGCAAAGGTATTTTATTATTGTTATTTGTTTTATAAATTATTCATGCAATGTTACAATGTAGGTTAATTTAAAATAATCATACTAACCCTGTATATCAACTATATCACTATTTGAAAATTTAATATTTTTTCTATCATTGTCATTATTATAATGAACGTTCATAGGTTTGTTTGTGTTTGTCAAGGAGAAAGATTGTACTGTTGATTCTTGGGTTGTTATATCACTTTTTTCGGACTCAATTACAAGTAAATCCTTGGTAATATTCTTAACGCTACATAAGGGTTGAATTCCAAAATCTTCTTTATTCTTTGTTACATCAAAATGTTTATCTTCTACGCACGATACTAAATCTTTTTGTCCATCTTGTACCAAAGTTTCAACAAACTTACCAATTTCTGATGTCATCCTGTACTTGGTAAGTGAGGTATATGATATAATAACTGAAAAATATTATTTAACATTTATTAATTCTTTGAATATATATCCATTAGTGAAAAGTTTTAATTAATATTGTGCTGACAGGAGGGTTTAACGTAAGATCATGAAAGTGAATTTTATTTCGATGTAATCAATTTGGTGGGTTGTGTAAGGCCAACGGAATTTATATCTCTTTCAAAAAAGATGTACTACTATGGTGTACTAAGATGTATTTCCATTAAAGCACAAGTATTTTTATATCATGTAAAATACTTAATAAAAGGATAAAGGGAACTGACGGCTTTTAACAAAGTTTGGGTAGAAAAGCTAAAGGAAGTCATGAGAAAGAGAGGAGTGAGAAGGGGCTTAATGGAATGAATGAAAGAAATCTTCTGGATGGTGGCTGTCTTTTAAGCTCAACGCTATTTACTATCTTCATAGCAGACCTACAGGAAGTTCTAATGAAAAAGCAAGACAGAGGCCTGAAAATATACGAGAAATATATAAGATCGTGTTTCAATTTAAATCTGTGCACCACAGGATAAATCTTATCACAAGGAAACACAAAGAATATAGCCAATTAGGTATAGAAGATTTAAAAAGAATGAGAGATAGATATAAAAAGACAAGGTGACTACAACAGTAAATATAGATACACAATGACAGTGCTGATACCAGAATATCCACCAGAATAATATGAAAACCGGAAAGACAGGAAGTCTGAAAATAATTGCCAGAATAAGTTGCACTATAATAAGTAGCACTATAAAAGAATATAATAAATATTTTCAAGGCAGAGAGGCAAGGATATATGGCCCAGAGTAGAAGGAACGTTGAAACATCTGGTAGAAAATTGTGAAAAAATTAGATAGATGGGAAATTGGAGAAAAGGAGATATTGGAAGGGAGGAAAAACGAAGAAGTAGAGAAATGGTTAGGTTATATAAAAAAGACAAGAAAAACTTTAAGTGCAATAATGAAGGGATGAAAAGGGGTAGAAAATGATTAGATGATTAGATAAAGAGAAAAACAGAATCAAAAATAGAAAGACCAAAGTTACTAAGGATATAGCTACAATGAAATAGGGTATCAGAAGAGCCAAAAATGAGAAGTGCATAAGTGACAGAAGAAATGAATGGTTACAATAAACTTTTTGTAAGCCAAGTTCATCTCATAGCTTGTACAGCTGAGATAAATAAAGATATTACTACTACTTAATAAAAGGATAAAAAATATTATGACATGTTATTCTTTCGTATTAAATATAAGCAAAATTTTCTTTAGTTAAGTTATATTAAAATATAAAGCAAATTAAAACATCAGAATAAATGTGCATTTTTCTCGCATATCTTCTGAATTCGAAGATTAGTTAAATGTCCGTATAGTCACAGGTCAATTGTTGATAGTACCAAAGCAATAGTTTTATAACAGAGATTTTTTAAACATTTGAAAAAAGCATTACTATCTTACCGAAATCGTGATAGGTTTTTTTTTCTGGAGGTTGAGTTATTTTGACTACAAAATACTTAGAAAGACGCTTAATTTGGATGTTATCGCTAATTTACCAGTGATCACAGATATAAGATATCTATGTAAATATTGAACTCTATCATAACCTAAAATTTACTTGACATCTGTTTAATTCTTTTTCATAAACTAAAGAATGTAATCTTCATTGTATAATTATGCTGCATGTAATTAAGTATGCTCATATAAATATACACATTTAATAGTTCTAAATCATAAATTATTTATCTAAATCATACTTATACTATTATAACCTCAAATCTATATCTGACATCTGTTTAATTCTTTTTCATATACTAAAGAATGTAATCATTATAAAATTATATCGTATACAACTAAGCATGCTCATATAAACATACAAAGTTAATAATTCTAAATCATAAGTTATTTACAACTATTGTTTTAGTTTTACAAAAAGCTAATACCTGTTCAATGTGCACTACAAATTTAACGTCAATACATAACCTTAACCTTATCGAAAAATGAACATAAAATACATAAGTAAATAGAGAGGTCATTGCATACGTACATGTTGCTTTCTTCGATCTTGCAGTTCATGAAAGTAATTTATAAATATCACAAGTCATATGAATTTAAAGCGAAAATAATATATAATGTATATGCTACCTTAAGATAATTAATAGTCTATGATGTGGTATTGAAGAAGTATTGAAAAATGAATACGAAAGAAAAGAAATTTAATTAGTACTGCATTAGATCCTAATTGCTGTTCCACGTTTTTCGTTCTTACGGCACTAACCCACGTATTTTTCCGCGCAACGTTGAAACGCAAGCGCAAAGAAATGAGGTTCGGCGCGGCGAACGTGCAAATGCGGTGTGAATCCTCTTCAGTTGGCGCCGCGACGCGTTCGAGAGAGCTTTGGGTTGATTTCTGCAAGAACGAGGATCTATCACAAACGCGATCTTTTTCTCTTATCTATTTTTTTTTGTTTAATTTCAATTGTACGAGACGATCTATCTCGAGGAGAAGAAGATAAAATGAAGAAGATGTCAAAGACGAAGTTATAATATAATCTCACACTCAAATTGTAAGAGGAAACCTGTGTCACGTAGAAGGTGGAAGAAGACGAAGGACATTTTTTTCAAAATCGTTCTTTTCTATTTTATAATCGATGTACGAATGATGATAACGTTCAGTAAGGTGAGAACAGTTCTTGCATATTTTTAAATTTCCTCCTTTTTCGCGCGTTTTAAATTACGTTTTATGATGTGTTTATAAAAATTATAATTGTTGGTGCTACAAAGTTGATTAGTTGGTTGTTAATTAATAGTTAGATTCTAATATATCTTTTTTATGATTTTTATTCCATTTTGAAATTTATAAGAGACAAAACATTTCGATAGAAACTTTTAATTAACTAAGATCCTTATCTATCGTTAACGTTAAAACAACGTTACGTGTATTTCCGATCAATGAAAAATAATATCAGTCAGTTAGCCTAATCGCTTAATAAAGTCATCTTTGACGCGTCGAACGAGAGATAGCTCCGTGCAATTTCCTAAACAAGGTTGGAATTTCAGTCGGATAGTCGAGCAATAAGGAGTCTCGATCCTTTTATTGTTACACGCGTCGTTAAACATCGAACGGATCTTGAGACAAAAATGCGAATGGTGATAGTTTCTCGAAGAGAGAGGTGAAGGAAAGAGAAAAGTCGTTTAGTGGTTCTTTGACGTATTCATTTTTATCGTGAAATTGTTTTATCTTACGCGTGGTACTCCGAGGAGCAAACAAGTTAATAAACTATAAATGCTTTTAATTACTATAGCTTTTAACATCTTCAAAATCATCATTTCATTTTATCGATAATTTGTAATGAACAATTTTTTAATACTTTGAGCGTCGAATTGATTTTTATACGAAATCGAATCTCTTAAGATTTTATTTAGAATTTCTTTCAAAATGAAGTTAAGACAGAATTTACAATCACATTTTTTTATACTATATCTTACACTTCTAGCACTGTTGATTACACTCTCGCAAATATCAATAAATAATACATATGACCGATAAAATACAATCCGTAAAGTTGAGCGAGAGGGTCACCGGTGACCCTTATGGGATTCAAAGTGTTAAGCATGCTATTTTATATAGAATTTATAAGTTGCTGTACAGCAATTTTTTATTCATAGTCATACTTTTCATAATGGAAAGTTCTCAGGAGCAATATAAAGTTTGGAAATGAAACACTCTTGGTCCTTAGGGTGTTAATAACATTACTATTACAATATGATGATTTACACAAAAAAAACTGTAATGAATTTATGTTCTTTCTTTCGCTTTCTCTCACCGCTTTCCCGGTCCGTTCTCATATATAACACGTTGTTCGAGATCCATTCACGAGAGTAAGTAGAAATTATGCCAGTTCCGTGTTGAAGTTAAGTGAAAAATGTTGGCGCTCGACGCGAGTCGAATAATCGATTATTCCCGTTTGTCTCGGCGCGCGGTACGCGATTCCTCCGACTACCTACGGAGGAGGCTGGATTCTCACGTATCGTATTAATATCTTATCGAATGTCAAGAAGCTCGCGCCGTTTGTATGACAAAGCGTTGACTTCTCGTCATCTGAAATTCATCGAGCGGGATACGAGCCGCGAACAACACGGAACTTCCTGAAAATGGTTTTCGTGTACGGCAAGGAAAACGTACAATTCGTTCGTCGTCGCGATATCATTAGCTGATATTAACGATAACGTGGATTAAATCAAGCATAGTCGCGACAAAAACATGAGTCGTATGTCGTATATCGAATTTTTATTGAAAAGTATGTGCTCTTCTTCTTCTTTTTTGAAAGAATACACAATACCTTTCCTATGGATTTGTTAAATTCATTACAATTTACACAGCATTTTCGGGAAACCAATCTACCGTACAAACGGAGGGTCAGGTATATTGCTGTCGGTAGATCGAACAAAATTCTAAAGGATTTTTAGGATACTTATGGACTGGATAGAATGCTTAGGATTTTCATGTCTCATTTTAGGAATTTTATATCTCACCCTCATATCCAGCTTCTTGCCGATTCGATTCAGCATGCATCGCTAAAAAACGAAAGATCGTACAACGGAGGAGAAACGTAATCGCGTGTAAAGAGTCTACGTGACTCCTACCCTTTAATCCGAGATAGAACGAAGAAATTCTTCGATGGTCAGATTTTCGAGATAACGTTATCGAGGATAAAAAACGAAAAAATTCCTTTCTCCAACGTGTCCCGTGGCAATAGCTAGTACCGGTGGTAGCCAACGAACCACCGCCATTTCGGATGATTACCCTTCTTCCTTGGAAGTTCTTCCAGGCAGCCCTAATAAGAAATTTCTTAGACGCGACATGTTCCGCTACCTAATTAAACTAAATTCACTGATAAAACTAAATTCATGAAAATTCAGGGTTTTCCTTCTTCTACACTTGTGCCGGATATGACGAGAACACGTGCGCGAATAGCTGGCGATGGGGTGAGGGGCAGAAGTGTGGAAAATTAAAAGGATCTGGTGAGAATTCTCGAAAGCTTCGAAATATCGTGCGAAAACGCATTTTCTCCTAGTTCGAGTTCCTCCGTTAACGGAATCGCTTAAAGTTTCATTCGCGTTGAACTAATCGCGTCCTGCAGGATATCGGCATACCAGGAAATTCACATCGTTGAACGATATAATCAACTAACTTATCTACCTATACGGTGTTTACCTTAACGCGTGGATCCACCATTGCGGTAATGGACGCAAATACAATGGGAAAAGTTCATACAATCCCTGCATCTTATTTGATTGCGTATCATCAGATAGGTAGCCATGTTTGTCCGCTATAGATTAAAAATCTCTTAGGTATGCTTATAAAAATTGTTTCAAATTACTTCCCTTAAACGAAAAGAATATCGAGCGAAGGAATGCAGGTCTGATTAGTCGTATCCTAAAAACCTACCATTTTTAACATAACTCTACTGTCCGTAAACGAAAAGAATATCTATTGAAAGAATACGAGCATAATGATAGGGGTAGAAATAACGAAAGCGTTACGTGAGAGTAAGGAGCAAAATGTCTTCGCCTTACCTTTGTGCCATCCCGCTGCTATTCTTTCGTTTACGGACAGAATTGCTAAATTCTGCCAATAGATGTCGCATGCTCTACTTCACTTCTCGTGAGCATTGTTCTTCTATAACGCTATATAATGAGTTCCAGAAGGTTTAATTATCGAGGTCGGGAGACATGGGTCTATCTATTGTAGCTATCTACGTAGGTATTCCTTTACTGCATTAAAAAAACAGACGCAACCCAGACGCACATGAGCGGTGTTAAATTTGCTCTAGCTGGTTGCTTTCCTGTACGTCCAGCATGTAAAAAAATTCGAACGGGGTCCGCTCCCGGCCTCCACATTTTTTTAAGTTAAACCAAAAGTAAATTTTTATAGCAGTTAAAGGTGGAGGGGTGGGGCCAATACACACAACGGTGTAGTACACCGGCATTCAATAATAGAGCTCACCAGTCGATTTGCCGCCGAGAGGAGAAGGGGTTCCCTCTCCATGTCGCCTGATTTTCCATATCCGTATAAAGAAACATACGATTGTGTACCGACAATTTTTTTGTGTGTCCAAGGTGCGCGCGCGACACATCTTCGGAAGCACATGGACGAGCAGCAAGCGACTGTTTCGACTGCTCGACAAACGTGATTCTCATTTGGTCATCTTTGCGACGATCCAGCGTGGTAAAAGATCAATATTAATGTGAATTGAGAGCCACTCTTAGTTTATCCATGTAACTTCTTACAATTAGTTGTATCGAACCTTCTCACGCACGCACACAGCTGACCTTTGAGAAAAAAATATTCTTAGTAGATATTGGTCCATTGACACCATTTACATTACGTAACAAATATTTTTTATATCGCAATAACTTTGAGAGATATTTAGGTGGTCTTATTTAGACGGAACACCCTGTAGAGTGACTGTAAAAATTAAGAGTGAATACAAAATTTGAAGGGGGGGAGGGGGGAAGCATTCATCCTTATGTCGTGAAAATACGTGTGCAGGGACATTTTGTGCCACCTTTGAAAAAGTTGCAATTTTTTGAGTATCATTGTAATTTATAAGCAAAAATTATTTTATACTTTTCAGCGCTTTCTTCCACTCCATGTTCGAAGTCGGTTTTTATTTTTTTGTAAAAATATTTGTTATTTACTTAATATTACCCCTTCTCGACCTTATCACCAGCTAAAGAAGTTTCACTTCTAACGTGCATGGCGGCCACACATTCTTTTTTTTATCTGCTGAGATCCACTTTAAAGGGGGTGAAACCACCCTCCAAAGTTAGAGCATGACAATGCTATCTCGGTAATTATTGCACATAGAAGAAAATTCCTATAGAAAGAGTTTCATGGTTTTTTACGCACAGTTTGAAAATGTTTATAAACTTAAAAAAAATTTGTTTATAACAAAAAAAATGATTGTTCTTCTATTTCACAAGTTTTTAGATGTTCAATATAACATAAAAGAAAGCAAGTTTTTTTCCGAATCCATTGATATATAATATAATGCATTTGCCTCTTACAATTCGGCAGATTTTGTATTACTACACATATAACATATGTATGTATACCGCGCAGATCCGCCGAGCCGCTGTAATACAAGATACAAAAGGTACAGAGTCCAATATATGAGATACAAATCGTGAATAGTTCACGATGTCGATTTACAGCTCTGGGCTTTAAATGCACAAAGTACATGAATACGTATGTGTATTTTTATATTGCTACAAAAGACTCCCATAATGTGCAAGATAATATGATACAGTACACAACAATATTAATATTGCTTTCCTATGGAACATAGGTTTCACAAAAATGGTACTCCATAAAGAAATGTTCGAAACAAAGTGATTTTCGGCACCATGCGCAGGTAATGAATGCACTTTTTCCACAGATATCGCAAGTTGGTGTCGAACTTGTTGCAAAACAAAAGTGTACTGGATTTTCAAAGTGTGGAGGCCTCTCTTCTATATAGCCACTTTTGAACCAAGGATATTTGAACAGATCTATGAATTTTGGGGAAGAAAATTGATTATGCGTTAACGATTGAAGTTTTATGATATTGTCTCTTGAATGAAGATTAACATCGTAATTCAAAAGTAAAACCATATCCGAGAAGCGTCTAACAAAATTTTTCCACATTCGAAACCCATAAACGTCTAACGGTTGAATTCTTCCAGTTGTACCCTTTGGTATAACAAGGTGTTTTAAACTTTTACCTTCTGGCGTAGCCTCAGGTAAATGCATCATATTATATATCAATGGATTCGGAAAAAAATTTGCTTTCCTTTATGTTATATTGAACATCTAAAAAACGTGTGAAATAGAAGAACAATAATTTTTTTTTGTTATAAACAAATTATTATTTTTTTAAATTTTATAAACATTTTCAAACTGTGCGTAAAAAACCATGAAACTCTTTCTATAGGAATTTTCTTCTATGTGCAATAATTACCGAGATAGCATTGTCATGCTCTAACTTTGGAGGGTGGTTTAACCCCTTTAAAGTGGATCTCAGCCGATAACAAAAAATACGTGTTCCTTATTTTTACGAGTTTAATAAGCCTACAAAGTTTCATTGAAATCGGACGCGGACACTTGGATATGTTCCCTTGTTAGAGACATTTCTAACTAATGTGGTAGTTAAACATTTTTTTTATTCTCGAGAAAATCATCGCGGCACAGCCAAGATTACTTCGTGGCACACGAGTGTGCCGCGGCACAGCGGTTGCGGAACACTAACATAGGACATAGTATTGCGTCTGATAGTCCTGTATACTCTGAACTGTGCCGTTGATCGTTTCCCTCTCCGTTAATTACCTCGAAATATTTGAAAGAACGTTTATTTCGAGCGATTAGAGACGAAGTAGCGTGAAATCTCGGCTTGATCACTGTAACGAGACTTATATACATGAGCAGGGTATATACGTAAGTAGTAGAGATGTTCCGAACACTACAAAATCTGTATTTGCGTATACGGATACGAATACAATAATACCCGCAAGTATGCCATTTAGTGCCATTTACGATCTGATGTATGAATAATTATTTCTACACATTATTTTCCATTAGCATATTTAGCATATTAAATAATTTCATATATTGATTGATGAGGCCGATTAAAAAGGTTTATACAATAGACTCATGTATAACATGGTTAAGAAACTAGGAAAATTTTGTACAAAACGAGTGGCAAGCATTTTTAATTTTTATATAAAACTTAAAGTAAATAGTAAGCATATGTATTGTATGTGTTACGGTAAATGTGATTAATCGGTGATTATGTATAATCACCGGTTATTATGTATAATCACCACTAAGTTTGGTAAATGTGATAAATTTTTGAATATTTATCAAATTAACCGGTGAGTTTATATAATTCCCAACTCGTAATGGTGAATGTGATAAAAGTCTATTCGTTATTAGCGCTCTTTGTCGATGTCGGATGCATTCTCTTTTTTAAGAATACACTTGATTCTGGGTTGCGTCTAGGGTTGTGTCTGGGTTGCATATGTTACAATCCAGACGCAACCCAGACACAACGCAGAATCAAGTGTACTCCTAACATACAACACCAACAGTACCAACTGGCAGAACCTTAAAATTGTTCTTAACTCTTGTTCTTTTATGTCCTACACTGAAATGTGCTGCCTCCAAAATATCAAATAGTTCATCCGTCTTAGAGAAACAAACGAAAGACCTAAGTAGAGAAAATAATTTTATTATTAGATTCATACAAAACAGTTACATTACTTATTTAGACATGTTAGACTGTTATGGCATTTAGAATTACAAAGTTTGCCAGACTTTTTAAATTTGCATCAGTGAGCGTATGTTACAACCCAGACACAACCCCAGAAGCAACCCAGCCACGACCCAGAATCAAGCGTACTCCTACAAAAGGGAATGCATCCGACATCAACAAAGACGCCAATAACGAACAGTAACGGACTTTTATCACATTCGCCATTACTAGTTGGGAATTATATAAACTCGCCGGTTAATTTGATAAATATTCAAGAATTTATCACATTTACCAAACTTAGTGGTGATTATACATAATAACCGGTGATTATACATAATCACCGGATTAATCACATTTACCGTAACATATATACTGGGTATCCTATTTCAAAAGACACGAATATTACTGAAATTATAAGCGATGGGAAAAAAATATTGGATCGATGGAATAGAATAGAATAGAATTTAGTTATTCCGTGTGCACGTACATATATAATGTATGTACATGTATAACTCTTCTATCAGCTTTACCACGTAATTCATAGTTTATTAACGACAATAGAATTCCACGTATCGGTGCATTTCGTAGGACAAGTTAATTCCATTAACCGGACAATTGGGACAATAGAATCTCGGTTCTCGGTGAAAGCGGATATTATTAACAAGGTTTCACCAAATGAAAAGGGGCGAGTAGTATAGTATGTACATATATGCGTGTCGTGTCTACGCTCTTATATTTTACTATACCCGTTGATCGTTCTTGCGTGTAGCGTGTCGTATGGGTAATAGGTGCTTTTTATGACTACCGTAGTAATTTATCGCGATTAGGTACCGTCGTTTCTCTCGATAACATTTTCTCCAGACTAATTCTTCCTTTCACGGAATTCATCCAAAGAACACAACGTAGCTTCCTTCTTTCATCCCCATCCTGGGGATTTTGCGTTACGCTGGCGTAACTTCGATTTTAATCGTCGGTATGATAGCCGAACGAAGCCAGTGTATTTCGAGGGATGGAACGGGAGCAAGAGGGTGAAAAGAAGGCTAGAAGAATAATCAAGGAGACAAGAATCCTTCAGAGTGGTTTATCGCACGTTCGAATACTTGTTGATTCTTCGTGAAATATTACACCGGGTGAATGACTATTTTATTTATTATTATTAGATTAATACTTTAAAACATAAATATAGTTCCTTGAGCCGCGAGAGACGGTTAAATATTTAATAAGCGGGTCATACAACATTTCTTACGAATCAACCCCCTTTTTAACATCAAACTCAAATTATTAAATCAATAAACACACTCACTCTTTCTCTGAATACTTTTCACTGCACGATCAACGTGTCGCCCACGACACGCGATTAATCCACACAAAAAAGGACAATGAATATCTCGTGAAGCCCAAATCGATTATTCACCGATGCTACCGCCTCGTGTTTCTTTTCGCGTTCCAAAAAGAAAAAAAAAGGAAAACAAAGTAACAGGAAGAGGGCTCGGGAATAATCCATCCTCGCGCTACCCTTACGAACGAATCGTTGAAGGGACTTTTTTACGGCCTCATAAGTGGCGAGTTCGCGAGAAAGCCGTGGCAGGAAAAAAAGAGGAGGGCGACGGGGGAAAGTGGAGGTTGAAAGAGGAAGTAGGGGATGGGTGGGTGGTAGACAATGAAGAATAAAGGAAGGTAGACCTTTCGAGAGCCCAGATATATTTTATAATATCGTGGGGATAGTTGAAGAAAGGTGCGGGAGTGTGGAGGGGTTGACAGTGGGCTTCGGAAGGGAGGGACGAGTCGGATATCTTGAGAGTGCACAATTATCTCCGCTCCTCTCGTATTATCGTGCCTCACGTTGCCGGCCACGGGACGACGACGATGGGACGCTCTCGTTAATTAACGCTTTTCAGAAATGGCCGGCTCTCGTACGGGAGACTTTAAAGAATTATCCGCGGGCGTCTTCGAGCTAGCTAGCATATATAAAATCCACTAATTTCCTCGAATCCGCGACGGGGAGGGTGGCGGTTCTTTATTATATTGATTTTCTGGTTTATCATATAGAAATATAATAATTATGAATCGATTCTATTATTTTTATGCGAAAAACGCGGAGAAAAGGATCTATCTCTTTCTTCGCGTTCTCCTCGTTATGCAGAGTGTTTCGTAAACCCTGTATTTTCAGTATCTACTTCTTTATCTAATGCGGTATATAAAACTAAGAAAGTAGTTCCCAAAGCGAGCCCAAGTGATTTCCATTCTTCTTTTTTCGCTATCGTTTTCAAAAGATAGGTTTAAGAGAAAGCTTCTCGACGGGATCGTGCTCCTGTTTAAAGGACGTTAATGTTTCATAGCGATAATACTCTCCTTTATCAGAATCGTTATGCGGAGTATAAGAGGCCATCGTAAATGAGTAAGATCTTCTTATAGCGGAGAAAATAGATCGTTACTTCTCGCGTTAAAACAGCGTCGCGACGCTCGCGGCTAGCGCGTGTCGATTACGGAACTTCGATGACGGAGTTTTCGCAAGTTCGATATCGCGGTTCTTTCAAGAAGCTCGTTAAACCCTCCCTAACATCGTACCGAATGCTCCCATTCTAAGAAATTACGAATTATTTCGACGATTTCCTGCTCTATCATCGAAATCACGAAAGTTTCAACTTTCCTTTCAACATTCGGTGTACAGGGCGAGTCGTTTCTGTTTTTTAACCGACTTCGAAAAGACGGAGGTTACTCAATTCGTAAGTGGACTATGTCGCTTTTTTTTTTTTATGTCCGGGCACTACTCCTAGACGGATGGTCCGATCGGGATGAAATTTTTTCCACCTTGTAGGTTCTGCTCTCCCATTGGTCCCGTTTGCAAAAAATATTCGATATCTCTATTGTTAACAAAGTTATTTAAGAAAAAACGATTTTTGTTTGTCCGGGCACTACTCTTAGACGGATGGACCGATCGAGATGAAATTTGTTTCATCTGATAGTTTTTAGTTTCCCATTGATTTCGTTTCTAATAAATTTTTCCATACCTTTATTATTTGCAAAGTTATTGCAAAATTATCGATTTTTTGTATGATCGGGCACTACTCCTAGACGGATGGACCAATTCGATTAAAACCTTTTCCATCTTGTACGCAAGGGTCTACGATTGATTTCATTCCTAAACAATTTTTTGATAGATCCATTGTTTACAACGTTATTACAAACTTAGTGCAAGATAGAATATGGTACAAATTGTTTATTCAGCCGTAACTAAGCAACGGGCAATCTCTTCGCGAATGTTAACCTACATATCAGTGAGAGTTAAGAATAATTTTTGGAGAGGTTGAAAGCATTATTTCCCTTCAGCTGTAGGGTAACCTCAAAAAAAAAAGACAGTTATGAATAAGTATCAGTTATCGAATAATTATTTGTTTATCCGGCCGTAACTAAGCAACTGGTCCACTTATTCGAATGAAACCTTCTAAATCTCTTCGCGGATGTTAATATAAAAATTAAATTATATCTAATATATCTAAATTATATCTTGCAAGTAGTAATACACTAAAAAGAATGAAATAAAAAATATTTGTACAAAAAAATAAAAACCGACTTCGAACATGGAGTGGAAGAAAGCGCTGAAAAGTATAAAATAATTTTTGTTTATAAATTAAAATGATACTAAAAAAATTGCAACTTTTTCGAAGGCGGCACAAAGTGTCCTTGTACACTTATTTTCACGACATAAGAATGAGTGCATTCACTCTGAAATCTGAAATCCGAACCAGCCAGATGTCTCTTAAGCAGAATGTACTGTTAATTTTGTGTCGCCTTCGAAAAAGTTGCAATTTTTTTAGTATCATTTTAATTTATAAACAAAAATTATTTTATACTTTTCAGCGCTTTCTTCCACTCCATGTTCGAAGTCGGTTTTTATTTTTTTGTAAAAATATTTTTTATTTCATTCTTTTTATTTTCTATTTTACTTCAACGTACCATGTTTCGATACGGTTTTGTTAATAAGTAAAAGTTAACAGATGTTTTTTACAATGTTGTTTTATTAAAAATACATTACAGTTTAAGGGTTAATCAAAAGGAGAAACAATTTTACTTTCTATAGTGCAAGAGATTTTTTTTAAATATGGAACAAATGCAATGTCTGTGTTCTTTTTGTGAAAATATTTGCCTGCGAGTTAACTTATAAACACCTATGTATGTATATCATAATATCTAATAAATGGCAAGAAACTCTCTCGTGTAATAAGATGCGCAAGATTTTCCAAGTTTACTACTTTCGTACTTCCGAAGCATAAGTTTTCCTCGATTGTAGAAACGAGATAAATAGCAGGTGATACAAAAAGATGGAATTAGCGGGAGCGTTAAAAAGGACAGAGTTGAGACGTCGCTTCCGACGGCATTGTTACGCGAGATTTGTGGAAAAAGTTATACGAGAGAGGAAGTCCCGAGTTCTTTTTTCGATTTCGAAGGAGATTTCTTTTAATTATACATACACTGTTTCGTGATTTTTTAATTTTTCTAAAGTTTATGCCCAAACATCTCCTGTGGATCCTTTAAGCTTTTCGTAGCAACATAAAGGGTGTCCCAATAAGAGCGCGTTTTATTTAAAAATTAAACTGTTCCCTCTTGTTGGGACACCCCTTATTAATCAATAATACGAATTTTCTAATAAAACTAATCGTATTTTTGTCTTATAAATTTAAGATAGAGTTTAGAAGCGAGGCACAATAGAAGGAGAAAATAGACCGAATTCCCAAAGAATTTTCGTAAGTAAAGGAAAAACGGTAGGGACGTTGCGAAAAAGAACCGACGCATAATATTCTCGTTGGTTTAGCTTTTCTTATTTTCCTTTTGGCAAGTTGTATCGAGGTATTAAGTCGCAGCTGCCGTTGTACGCCGCGCTCGCGGTCCTAGCAGAAAACTTGGCCGAGTTTGTCACTTTGTCCCAACGCAAGAACCACCCCCACTTCCTGTCTCTTTTTGTCCGCGCCGTTTACCCTCCGAACCGTGACACGTGCTCTCTTAGAAATTGCAAACTTTCCTTCTCCGAGATTTCTACGCCACGTGTCGATTCGCAAACGACGTTTTCCCTTTTTTCAAATTATCGTACGGTGATAACCAACCCACGACAGAAATAGGAGGAGAGAGAGCTTTCATTTCGTTCAGAATGTGACTTGAGAAACTTAAAAGTAATTTTATTTATAAATACGAAGAAATAAGCGATCGTTTTTCCGTAGAAAAACGTCGAAAGCGTTCGCTCTGAGCAAAGTTCAAAATTCCGTGATACGCAACCCGTCGGATAAGCTAGAGGTAAAAAAGTTCTAGAGGCGTCGGAGAACTAGAGGTAAAAACAAAAAAGAAGAGGGAAAAAGTAGAGAGAGAGAGAGAGAGAGAGAGAGAGAGAGAGAGAGAGAGAGAGAGAGATGCAACGAGTACCATCGGCCGTCATTCTCTCGGTGTCGACGGACCGGAAGAGCGGCGATGAAGCTCATCACGAAAGTACACAAAAAGTGCTACCTTTCTCCTTCTTTCTCTCTTTTACCCACATTTCTCCTACGACCCCATGCGTATCCCGCTCCTTTCTTGTTACTCTGCCGCGTACGGTCGTCGGACGAAGAGCACGAGGGGTTCTCTCTTCGAGGATGGGGAAACTTTCATCGAAAGTTTGCTTGAGAAAGGGGGAAGAGAGAGAGAGAGAGAGAGAGAGAGAGAGAGAGAGAGAGCGCGAGATAGAAAGAGAGAGACAGGTAAAGCCAGGGGAGGGTGAGAGACGAAGACGGAAAGAGAGATGGAGAGAAACATATACAGACAGACAGATAAAAAGAGACGAAGTAACGCACAAGTGTGTCGCGTATAGAAAAAGAAATGAGGCGAAGGGAAAACAAAAAGATAGATAGATAAGTACCGTTTATCAGCCATATTTATATCTTTACATTTACAAAATTGTCATTGTAACGGAGGACAATTTACGGGTCGAGACTATTCTTCCTTATTTTTGCAATTTGGCGTAGATTCAACGCGTAAACTGTCAATATAAAATTTCGTTTGTGGTTACTGGAAGTTCAAACTTTTATTTACAAAGAGAACGCAGCCTTTCGGAATACTAATCTTTTACACGGATACTTATGCGGATACGTGCTCTTAGGTTGGCTGTCGAAACGAGAGAGAGGAAGCGGATCATCAAGCTGGTTCCGGTATGACGGGTTGCCTGGCTAATTAGTGTATATAGATCGCGACAGGTGTCGCGATTATGCTATTATCTATCATGCGTACATATAACAGTTGACAAATGAAAATAATATAAAATAAGCAGCTTGAAGATAAATAAAGAGAGAAAGGGGAACGAAGAGAAATGAGGAACAATTACGATTTTTGTCGTTAACTCGACGCCAAGCCCATGAGTTTCAAGAGGGTAGAAGGAGAATGACTTTCGGTTTTACGGTAACGTTTCGAAATACCTAGGGAGTACCGAAACTGTGCATATTTCTTCGCGTGTACCGCAAACGCGCTCTAGACGACAGGCGGAAGAGAGAGAGAGAGAGAGAGAGAGAGAGAGGCACACTGAGAAAATTAGCGGAAACTTTTGCATCGAGTTCGAGTCCCTCGCTCGAACCACAAAATCGCGCCTTGCCGCTGGGACAATACGTCTTCTTTTCTCCTTAAATTTCCTCTCCTCCTCCTCCTCCTCCTCCTCCTCCTCCTCTTTCTCTTGCTGCTGCTTCTCCTCCACCTCCGACGACAAGCGATCAACCGAATTTTGCTCGAAAACTTTCGGCCGAGGTAGCGCCGGTACCACTACCGACCGAAAATTAATAGCCGCCCGCGGTTTAGTAGCTTTAACGGGATTTTCCTGGAGAATTAACGCGCAGCCTAGCGCGTTCCTCTACGTCTCGTCTCCTTTCTTCTTTTTCAACCCCTCCGCGTGTCTGTATCGAAACCCGACGCTTGGCAAATGAAAATTTTTTTAGACTGGAACGAACTGTTTTTTTAACCGTTAGCGACATTATACTTTCAGACCGTTTGATAAGTTTCAACGTGTGGGCGGTATCGTTAATTTAGTGCGATAGGACTTTTTGAATATTAACAATTGTCGGCTGCGAATGAATTAGTACAGTAACTAATTAATCAGTAAAGAAAATTCATTGAACCTCGACTTTCTTTTATCCGAATAAAAGACGCGTTATCAGAAAATCTTATAAAAGACAATTTAAGCAATCATTAGCGATTAGCGAAACTAGCTACCGGCTATTAGAGATTAGTACGTGCCCACTGAAATTCGTGCTAACTCGATCGAGTATTTAAATAAAGCGGTGAATCTCCCCTTAGCTTCTTCCCTCCTCTTTTCCATCCTACATTGGTAACCAAAGGGAGTAATCGCGCTCTGCTAGTTACGAGACTAACTTTGACTTATCTAAACTTTGACTTATCTAAAAAGGGATGATTCGAGGATAGGAAGGGTATGTGCGGTAACACGCGGGCGCGGGCGCACGCGATATACCCCCCCCCCC
>JAIFRP010000008.1:1472314-1501516 GCA_032403825.1 Odynerus spinipes | reverse complement strand
AAACACTTTCCCCGTTACTTTATTATTCTAACTATTAATAGACTCGTTGACCTGCACAGTCGATAGATCGGGAACCGGGCAGTCTGGAAGCTCGCCGAGGGTGACGCTCCGGCTCAACCAGGTACGAGGAACGAGGGATGAAAAGAAAGGGGGTGCACCCAACTCCCGTCAGGGTGGTATGAACGCACAGGTATAAATCCAATATTTTCTTGATTATTGTTAACCAGTTAGCTGTTTTTGACGAATATACTCGTCGTGTTTAAAAAGTAGTTGCATTTTGCTGTTTAAATTGCAATTTTAGTGAAAACTATAATATATTCATAAATTTTACGATGTTTTGAATATTTAGAAACCTAGACGAAATTATAAAAACGAACAAATAAAAAGATTCAAATAATTATTATAAAAAAACTGTATATAGTGTGAACGATACGTTGTCACTTATTTTTTGCGACACATTTTAGGTACACGCTTTTCAAAGAGGTCGCGACAGCTAACTGGTTAAATAAAGTAATTCACTATTCTTCATCTCTATTAATCTCTATTTTTCTCTAATTCATTCTTCTCTATTTCCAGAGTCAAGGACAGGTGGAAACATCATCAAAGATGCCATTAAGCGGTTCTTCGGCTAGCGCAAGCGTTTCCGGATCGAGTGGATCCGGAAACGCGTCATCGTCCGCTGACACTGGCGATGTTTACGAGTTCAAGAGCTCGAAAGAAGCGACGCCGGTAAGGGGTACGAGTGCCTCGCCGAATCCCAATCCTGAAAAGGATAAGGAGAGCGGTAAATCGTTAACTGGCCAAATTGGTCAAAGCAGCGGTAATAATGCAACAACGACCACTGGATCGACGACAACCGCGACGGATACGACCGCTGCTTCTTCGACCTCCGACGACCCGTCGACTATGTCAGCGTCACCTGCAACGAAACGAGCGTTCGAGGGTGACAACGCCGATGACCAAGACGAAGAGAATAGGCGGAAAAAACGGAAGGACACGGAAAATGTAAAGGATGGTGTTAAGAGCGCGCCGGCTGGAAGACAAAGCACCGGCAGGAATGCCACAAATACGGGAGAAAAAGTAAGCTCCGCTTGTACAGAAAAAGTTAGTAATAATTTAGATGATAGGACACCCCATCGATTTCAAGGATTTTTCAATATGTTCTCAGAATCGTGATTCGGAGCAACTTTGCTTAACACGTTGAATGCCGTGAGGGTCACCGGTGACCTCAACTCAATTTTACAGATTGTATTTGAATTGTTGCTGTGTAATGTTTATTGTTATTTTCGAGAATGTAATCAACTCTACTAGAAGTGTAAGGTCCAGTATAAAAGATGCGATAGAGAATTTTTCCGTATCTTTATTTTGAAAAATATTATAAATATTTGCGGCAATAAATCGATGGGGCATTTAACGTGTTAATTAAAAAATCGCCGCTCCACTTTAGTTTCCAAGATATTCAAAATTAAATTAGTATAATTTTTACTACGCAAACTAAATCCAATCCAGACACAACCCAGGTTACGGGAGAAGGTTGTGTCTTGTTTGCAACTAAAAAGACGTGTTTTTTTCCTTAAATTTTCAATTTTTGTGTCAATCCAGGTTCCATCTGGGTTGCGTCTTGGTTGAAACTAAAAGATGACCAGCCAGACGGAACGTGTAGTTTCCTTCTTCTTTTCCGGCGTTAAACAAAAACACATTGTGGCACGAACGCATATTATACGATCATATCTGTATATACAATCTAACGTAGCGCAACCCACGCCAAGATAGAAAGTATCAATAATATTTGTATGAATATCTCGGAAGTTAAAGTCGAGCGACGATTTTTTTATTAAGCAAAGTTGCTCAGAATCACGATCCTGGCAACATATTAAAAAACCATTGAAATCGGCGGGGTGTCCCGTAATCTATAATAAATAATTACCAAAAAGTTTCGTTGAAAATTGGCGAGAAATCTATGTTTTTTTCTTTGCTACTTAGTGTACAAAATCTGGAAAGCAAAATGCTAGTACCGTATCCGGAAAAAGTAACCAGAACGCGGCCTCGAATGCCGCGGATAGGAAAAGTCCGAGTACAGCTTCGATGGCGAGCAGTCCTAAACCTTCGAATACTCCTGTTGGTTCAGCAACCAATACAAAAACCGCAACGCCCGTATTGCCCGAATCCGATGGGGAAGACGATCGTTCGAAAAGTTCTGACTCCAGCTCGGCTCCTAAAGTTCCGCCTTTGAAAATAGTTATACCACAGAGCACTACGTCCGAGCAGGAACAAGGTAATAGAAACGGAAAGAATACATCCAATAGAAGTCATCAGTTGCCTTACGTCGTTGCTAGCTCGAATAGTAACGACTCCACGGATAAGGATCAAAATCAGTCTGCTAGCGGCACTACGAGCCCCACGGAGAATGGAAGTGGTGCAAAGATCGAGGATAAAAAAGATTTTACCGGTACTTTGCACTCCGAAGAAAGATCGACGCATCATCAAAGAGTTCTTAGAAGTTCGCATAGGTAAACATTGCCGCTATCTTTTCGAGCAACATTTTATTCGAATATTTTACATCTTTTTTACATTATTCTCAATATCATTATGATTATTATTTTTCTAGAACCGGAAATGGAAACAATGGCTCGACAGCATCGAAAGAGGCGTCTGGTTCCACTACCGGTAATGGCAATTACTCGAATTCTTCTCCTTTGCCTGTAACTACAACCGACCGGTCTAACAATTCTTCACCGCAACAAAGACATCATTCTCCTCCACCTGAAAACACTAGCTCGGAATCTAACAAACCTGCCTCCGCTGAATCTTCAAATACGGGGACTGTAGCAAAAACGAGCACGACTACGGAAAAATCGGAAAAGAATAGCGAATCTACCGGAAAGAACCAAAAAGATGCTGCCGCAGAAAATTCCGAAAACAATCCGACCGCTACTTCGTCCGCGGCATCTAGCACCACAACCTCTTCCGCTCCTGTTGAACTTCATCCTAGGAAAAGAAAAATGAAGCCTAATAAAGAAGCGCAACAAGCTGCTGCATCGGCTGCGGCTAATGATGCAGCGGAAGCAAATAGTACAGGACCGGAAGTGCATCCACACGATCAACCGATTACTAATTGTTATCAGTTATTTCTTAACATTAGGAAACAAGTAAGATGGGCAATAATTACAGACGTGTTATTTTATTAAAAAATGGGGTATTTTGTTTTTGCAACTATATGTTTCTTTACAGATCGAACGAAGAAGAAAAGGCCTATTTCCGGTTCAACCAAAAGCGCCCCAAGGCTTCGAAGATTATTTGATGAATCGTTGTACATATGTATTAGCTGGAAATGCAAATAACGAACCGAATGTTAATCCGCCAGTTAGTTTGCAAAACCTCATGAAAGATTTGTACATAGAACAAGAAAAAGAGAGGTATCGACTTAGGATGCAACATGTGGTAGAGAAGGAGAAATTAGTCCTATCCGTGGAACAAGAAATTCTTCGAGTTCATGGCAGAGCGGCTAGAGCTCTTGCCAATCAATCTCTTCCCTTTTCGGTCTGTACTATTCTTAAGGATGAAGAAGTTTATAACGTCATTACACCAGAGCAAGAAGAGAAAGATAGAAATGCACGAAGCAGATATAACGGGAGATTATTTTTAAGCTGGCTGCAAGATGTGGACGATAAGTGGGAAAAGATAAAGGTAATGAGAAATAATTATCGTTTTACCTGAATTATCATATGGGCACATATTTAAAATTCGTATATGGTCTTGAGTAATTCAGGTTAAAGTAAAGCATTGCTGTGCGAAAACCGACTGGTTATCAACGTATTGTACATCAGTTTAAAAGAGCACAGTACATGGGTTGATTTATACAGTTTTTAGAGTTATCGCCTTTCTTTAAACCAAATACTTTCTTTTAGGAAGCAATGTTGTTACGTCATCACAACGAAGCCGAGTCGTTACATGCTGTTCAGAAGATGGACTGGGAATGGAAATTGAAAGAAGTTGGACTTTGTGAATTCAAAGCGACACCTCAGATAGAAGATATTCACGTACCAATGGTACATGTTTCAGATGACTTTGACTTACTACCTGCTTAGTATATAGTGACTGAACAATCATATTGTACGTTTTTATCGTCTAATTTTAAATTAATTTTAAGAATGGTCGTTATTTAATCTGTGATCTTTACATTAACGTATGTACTCTTTTACAGTTATTTCTCATATATTGGTTCAGTGTACAATAATGCATCCGAGGCTGTAGTTAGAATTTTTATGAAATAGATAGAATATTCGTATTCCTTTAGCTAGTTTTGTAAAACTACACATTTAAGTTCTTATCGCTCTTTTGTATGTCACTTAGAAACTCTTAAATGAATATTTCAAATTTGAAAGCCTGCTCGAATAAAATGATCTTTGAGGACCGTGCACAAAATAATGCTATTCTGTTGATTTACGATGACTCGTTAGATACGATCATAAAAAAGCGATCAAAATTTTTGTAAATGTTGCTTCTACAGGGACAAAAGTTATTTAATATTCGTGTATTGGTTTGTACATATTTTTAGTAACTAGTAAGTAGTAATATGTATCATAACTATCTTAAGAATGTATAGAATCTTAAAAATAAGAAAGAATATGTATAATAAATGAAAATTCTTTGAGATATTAAATTAAAATGTTTATCTTTTATTGTCGATCTTTTCAGATAGGGTTTTCTCTGTGGTTATATCGTTATAATTAGTGTCGCTTAATTTGTAATCCATTGGTTTATCAAATCCCATTATTTTTACATAATGACTATTATCATTAAAAAGACGTTCATCAAAAAATAAAGGTTTACCCTTAATGAAGCATGTGGTAAAAATGCCAGTAACATTTGGTATTTTGACATCGGCTGGTGTAAATTCAATCTGCAACATATAATATGAATCTTATCCGTGCTCTCTTCGCAAAAATAATCGATAAAGATGTAAAGAGGTAAAGAAAATATCTGAAATACTTTATTTTTACGAAGAAGCAAACTGTAGGTCGTAGCGATATACTTTTCTTCTTTAGGATCATAATGAACATGTGTCACATATTTTTTTGTTATTAAATGTAACAGTAATGGTGAAGCTACAGAGAAAACTGCAATAATTATTGCCCCCACTACGCCTGCTGTACTGTCTACCGCAGTTGCTTTTAAAATTAGAAAAGGTTGCATCGCAAGCCCACAGGCAGATGTTCCTAATGAAAATATCTTAAGATTACGAATTTGATTTTGTAGAGTACCATAGTAGATTTCTATATTTTTTTCTTCAGAATATTTATGATCCTTCGTGTAATTGTTTACTGTCAATCTTTGTAAAATAGGTACTGCTCTCTAAAAAAAGTATAACATATGATCATCACCAATACATGTATATCTGAAATTAAATATGGGTATAGGTTAAATGTCAACTATAGAGTAACCTAGCATAAATTATAACTTGTTTGCAGAAATAACTGTGTTGTATACTAAATACAAATAATAGTATAAATAATAAGAAAATGTCTATAGAGTTTCTTAAAATTTGTTATTCTAACCTTAATATAATTGCTATTATGGTTCGCACAAAGAACGTAACTGCGTCCCAAGATTTTTGTTTCTTGTAAAAAATTTTTACTTTTTTGTAGTAAACTAGATCGTAATATCGATGACATTATTACAGTAATTCGTATTAAAGTCAATATCTAAGTTACGAACCGAAAGCACATCACAAACCCATTCGAATTGGGCGACTACAGCGATAGGTACGGAAAAAACAGAAATCATAAACAAGTTACGGGAACATTGCCCTCGGTGCCGGTTTCAAATATGAATGACCAAGAGTATCGATTAATTTTCTTTAACAATAACGTTTATTTTCATGTTATTAATAAAAGCTTTATGTATAAAACGCATCTGTACATTCGTAATATCATTAAAGATCGTATTCAGTCTCCACAAACCGATTACGAACTACGCTCTTTTCAATATAGAATTATACCTCGATCGTATGCGTGTCAGAAAACGATATACAATATTAAAGCATGACACAAACGTAAAATTTGTCATGAGTGAGCTTTATGTTACAGACACGATACACCTCTTTGTAATCGCGTACATGTTATACAAATTACTAATTATTTCTTTTGATAAAAGAATCATAAAATCTACTTATCACGCAATCGAGAAATTGCTAAGGAGTGAATGTATTTTACTTAAAAAGTATAAATACATTTCCTTCTTGTTATTAGCGGAACAATATGTAAAATCCTGTTGAGAGTATTGATATCGCAATAACTATATACAGGAAACAAAAATGGTTTAATTCTGGCACGATAAAAAATTAATCTATATTTGATATACGTTTGTCGAGCACATAAATGCAAAACTGAAGGCAAACTTTATGATTTAAAGTTTTGCCTTAAAGTAAGTACCAAGAAGTGACAGTTTCGCTGGTTAATTCGTTGCAATTTACAATAGTTCTTCGAGACTTGTTCTAACAAATATGAGATCTGTTTGAATGAAAAATACATCTCTTTGTGAGAAAATAAACGTTGCGATGAATCGGATCTTTGGTTAAAATCTTATCGTTACAAGCGCTACGAAGAAATTCGGTGCCACATTCGGAAAATTCTTACTCTATCTAAAATGAATTCAATTTCTCGTTTGTACTCTACCCTACGAAAAGTACATAACGGTACTATCTAAATGTCATGTGCCACGTCCAAATTCGTCCGAAAATAAAAGGAGGAACTGTTATGAGATACGTGATTCGATTAAGTGTAAAAGATTCACGATTATACAGCACGAAATAAACTGTTGCATCCGACAGCAACGAGTTGCACGATGTGCTGTACGCTAATTAGCATAGACTAAGTTGAAAAAGAATCATCCAACGTTAAATTGGTAGAAGAGTTTCTGCTATCAGGTGATTGCATTGCGATATATCGCTTGCGCAAAATTTCTTGCAAGTCATTACATGGACTATTTTCACGTTTTACTCGTAATGGTCGACCTCCAGGAGACCTAACGAAATAAAATTATATATGTATTTTAATATTACCTGTATATATAATATACGATCGTTAATTTAATCCTTGTACAACCACTTTACCTTGCAATTGGCTTCAATTTAACTTTGTCAATGTCTTTCAACACATCACCCATTGATTTTTGAGTATTTAATGGCACTTTTTTACGTTCTTCAATCTTGTGATCTTGTAAACTAGCCCTTCTTGCAATATGCGGTGTCGATGGTGGTGGAAGTGGTGGCGGCGGTGGTGGAGGTTTAGAGTCTTCTTTTTCACTGGATAAGGATGCGACGGATGCGTCTATAATAAAAAATATTCTTCTTTAAATATGTACATCTTAAGTAAGTAAGTTGATATATACATAAAATTCAACACTTACATTGTGATTGTTTATTACTCTTAACTATTACCGATATCTGTTCTCTAAGTTCTTGTAACTCTTGTTCTAAAGCTAGTAATCTGACTTCGGAGCCAAAGCTAATTGGTTCTAGCAAATCAGGTCTACTCCCTAAGAGTCTACCACTGTGAAAATGAAATAATGATATTTTCTCATTTGCAAACATATAATTAAAACATTAAAATATTAATATTAACCTGCCAGGCCCATAACCGTTCGCGTCGACATAATCACTGCTCGTTTCCTCGTTAATCATAGAACTTGTCATAGAATGCAGAGGTGTTACGCTCACATATATTTTTGGAGGTGGCTTTAATGGCAAAAATGATCCAATTCTGCGAACGATACTTCTTCTTTTTCCATAGTACTTAGGAGTTTCACCCATCTAAAATTGCAATAATTGACTGCGTTATTAATGATTACATAAAATACTCTAATAATTATGATAATTTGTTTTATGCCATAACTCTTTTTTTATGCCTTGATCGAAATGTTGCCCTACATCAGTGATTACATGATAAATGTGTAGGTTATTTCTTCCCTTATGAAAACAACGCTCAACATCTCACCTTTAAACTTATAAAATGTTATCCCGAAAATTTTTTCCTTTAAAGTCCCAGTTCCAATAAGGTGCGCGAACACGTGTAAAATATCCGACAGAGTACATCAGGGTCATTCGAAATGCAAAACGAAAATAACTCCGTTACATTGACGCGCGGCCAACATATAACGACGGCAACGACAGGTTGTTGGAAGCAACGTAACCAAGCGAAACAAAAAGGCACGAACTGTGATATGAACTAGAACTTCGAGTCAGATCGCGGTTATTCAAGTCCCGATAACAGTATGCGTTGCACATATGCGTAAGTGTATATACGATTTCTATATTATTTTTCTATGGCTTTATATAGGTAAAAAAAAATGAAATTAGCAAAAATATATCGATTGAAGGTCCTATCGTGCAGTTTCTGTTACATATGCGTGTCTATGTATATCCTATACATACACGATCGCGTGCTTTTCATTAAAGTTATGGCAGTATGTATCTATTCCACTAAATCGATATTCATGATTGGTGCATAAGCCTACTGTTACTTTACAAAATTTCTTAAAATTAGACAAAATTATAAACAATAATCGAGCTTTAATTTCCATGAAAATTTAAATTTATGACGATTCTACTTGAAAAGGATTACATATCTAAAACATCTAAAAGCTTCTTTGACTTTTCCCTACAAATCATATCCTTCTTACATATTGGAAATATTCAAATGCACACAATTCGCGAACTACCGATTACTCGATTATGCGATTCGATTGATTAACAAAGTGCAGTAAACGCCTGTATAACGCGGTCGTTGGGCTGCTAAAAATGCGATATTGTGCGAATTTGTGTAAAAATAGACCTTAATTAAAAAAATTATGTTTTTTTATGCAACATAAAAATTAAAAATCCTCGTCACGTATCATCTTGTACGAGGTTTCTCTAATTTCCTAACCACGTTATACGGGAGTTTACTGTATCTTTAGGATTGAATCTATATTAAAAATAAAAAATCTGCACATTTAATATATTCGTTCATAAATTGTATAACAAATCGAATGCAAATTGTTAAGCTAGACTGTGTTGAATATGATATAACTTTGATTATAAAAAAAATATATACATACATATAAACGTTGGATAATGACTTGGAAGTAGCAATTATATGAATTGAAATAAATCTTTCGATTATATTTAAGCAATTTTGATATACATATGTTTAAACGTGAATAACGTTCGTATACTTGCTTATACGACGAATATTTTTTTTTTATTTTAATAAAATTATAAAAATTTCATTTATAAATACAGACAGTTCCCAGTACTGCCTTAAAACATTTAATTTATTCGATTTATAATCATATATGTATTCATCTAATATATCAAATTTCACAGTGTATACACTTTCTTCGTAACTTTACTTAATAAAAGAAACTAAAGTACAAGCAAATACATATGCATAATGCAGTAGGTTATACAATGTAATGTTCAATTTACTCTATGTACAATAAAATATATATGTAAAAATGTGTTTGGCATTTTGCAAGTATTTTTACCATTTGACCATCAGAAAAACAGATACATATAATATTAATGCAATGCTTACATTATTTACATTTCTTGTTGTATTTGTGTGTGTGTGTGTGTGTGTGCGTGTGTATATATAGAAATGTATGCATATGGATATATATTGATTGAGATGAAAATTAATGTCAAATTTTTGTGCATTTTTTATAAAACAAAAAAGAATCCACAATGAATTTATAGTTATACTTTCTATATTGCATTGTGCTTTGCATACATTTTAGTAATAAAATAATCATATAAATGCAACCTACAAAATCAAATATACATTACCAAATAATTTATCAATATTTTTTTTAATTGGTTACTTGAACTTTTCTTATGATGTTCTTTTATACCATATGCTATATACATTTTTGTGATTTACTATACAGACTTATGTACATTTAAGATATAATTATTACAATTAAATTATAATCTTTACATTACCATAGCGGTAAAAATATTTCTTCACAACTAACTAAATGTATATAAAATGATTAGCTGATTTCAAAGTTCAATAAACTGTTTTGGAAATAATTATTTTCTCTTTAACATTAATTTATCTAAAGTTGATTAGACATATAGATTTATCATAATTATATACCTTGTTTGAACATTAAATATCATTTCTTCTTCATTGTTAACTTAATTGGATAATGCACAAGACGAATACCCTAATACACAGAAGGAAAATATTACTGAAGTTTCTATGTTTTTTTTTTTGTGACATTAAAATCATTTGATTATTCTTACTATTAGTGGCATGTCGATACGTATATCGATACGTATTGAATTTAACTTTAGGAATTCATTATAAATTTAAATAACAATTTTAATCTGATTTAATATTTTTAGTGAAAGTATAACAAATAGATGCGACAAAAAAAACATCCTATTCATTCGACCTTAAATTTACTACATGATTTTTTCTTATTTTCATATCATAAAGTAGATTGGAAAACATGGCACATTTTCAAGTAGAAAGGACTAATGTTAGGGCAATAACAAACATTAATATTTTCTGGAGTAATAGAAAATATGATATTCTTGTACTGTAAAGTGCACGGAAAGTATACTATAATTATATAATATATAAAATGTACATTAATTAGAGCCTTTACTAGCATATTCTTTTCACAATCACAGTAGCCTAATTTTATATGCATATACGCTACGTCTCTAATCACGCGTATACACATGTATTTCAACAATATAACCCCTCCCATGCACTTACCCCACAATATATTATACATTCATTCTGAGCACCAGTTTTTAATAATTGGAGATCTTTCTGTAAAACCAGAGTGTCACTGAATTGCTGCTCGTTCACTAAGTATTTCTATTATGTAATTACAGTTTTCCATATATAGTACATTTCATAAATATAAAAACTTTAAAGCTCACTGCACCTAAATTGTTTGAATCTTGCTGCAAAAATACCAGGTGCAATATTAATAAGCTTTGTTGCAAGTAGAAGTTTATTCTTTTTGTTGTAATAATTATTTGCCTAAATTTGGAAAGTAGTTATTATAATTCATCATCGATATGTTTTATTTTATATTTGTTGTCGTCGTTCTTCCCACTTTTGAGTTTTGCAGTATAGTCTTCTACGTATTTTAAATCATCTTCTTCTTTTAGGCTATATTTTGTATTAGACAGTCTTTCTTTTTGTTGGAATTCTGTGAATAACTTTGAATTTGCCTCAACAGATGCCCATATTAGTTTTTTTAATTCCTCTAACAAGTCTTCGAATATGATGTTATCTGAATTTGAAATTGAATGTTCCTGAATTTCTTCTAGTATTTTTTGAATATCATTTTGTGACATATGTTCCACATGAGATGTTGTTGTTCCTTTAGAAATAGGAGATAAAAGGTTACCATCGTTTGATGAAGTTTCCTTGTATAAAACATCCGTTGAACTTTTTTTATTCTCAACTGCTTTATTCACAGTATTTACATTTTCCTGTTGTTTTATGTCTACAGAAATCAATTCTTTTTCTTTGCTACTTTCAACTTTATTTTTTGTAGTTTCACTTTTACTCTGTTTTGATACATCAGGGTTTACAGACATTTTATCTGAATCAATTCTACTTTCATCATTTTCTACTTCTATATAATTAGAAATATTAGATTCATCTTCATGTTGTGGTAAAATGCTATGTTCAGTTTTTTTGTTCGCTTTTTCTATTTCTGTCAATATATAACTTTCCCAAATTTCATATTTCTTCTCATAGTTCTTAGCTTCATCCAACATTTTATAATATGGATCCATTGAACTAATTTCATTGTTACTTTCATTATTATCATTTGTGTCTGTATTTTGTGAATGCACCTTGCGGTCTGCATATTGTGAAGTCTGTAATAATTGTGCAATGTTTCCGCGTAAATTTCGACGCAACTGCAGTTTAAAAAATTCAGTATCTATATTTTCTCCAGACTTTTTACAGCGATCCAATAATGTTTCTACATATACATAATTCATAGCTTTACACAAATTATCAACAAGATCCAGATGCTGTCTAATAATTCCATCTTCTGCTCCGAATAACTCTTGTAGTAAGTGCCTTAAGAGAGTATATTCATTGTTTTCTCTTGCATAAAATATTGAAATCTTTTTAAATAGTGGTAAGCCTGCTACTGTACACTTTATTTTTTCAAGTTTGGTTAGAGTCTCCTTTAGATTTAATACAGTGATGTCCATTTTTGTAAGTAATTGTTGTTTAAATATCTTCTGTTTAGTAGAATCCATAAGTTGACCCACCGATAGCTTTGGTACTATTTGACTTAACTCTTTTAACAACCACAAAACTTTTTGCTTCAAACTTACTGTATCATATACATTTACCTCCGCACCAGGTTTTGTCATTATCCAGTTGTAGTAACTTGTCAGTAAGAAAGTCCTAATATGTAATCCTGGTTTTTGAGCAAAAGAAACATATATTTGGTTTGCAAGTACTTCTTTTAATTCTTCCCATTGTTTCTCCAATAACGTTGTTGCCTCCGATTTCTTTTCTGTGTAAACACCTGGTACATCTGGTTTAGCTGTAATCCTTACTTCCCCTCCAAGCGAATCTTTTATGATTTGTGCAGATAAATGATGAAAATCAACAGTGTCTTGTTCTTCATCTTCGGTATTCGAAATTATAATATCCCCGTGTAAATCACTATTTACAGTAGTCTGTTATGAAAAAAAGTTAAATGGATTTGTTTATTTGTACACTGATAGATGCTTAGTGTATACAAATCATTAAAGAGCATCAATACGAACCTGCGTTGTTAATTGTCGGGCGAGCAGAGATTTTATACGTTTAAGAGAACTTTTTAATTGTTCAAGCATTGATAAATCGGTAGGTGCTTTTAGCTGAATTTCATCTTTTGAAAAAAAGTTTCCTGTCCATTTAAATAAATAAATATTTTATCATTACAATATACATTTTCTTAATAATATTTTGAATAACTTTTCTTACCAATGGTAACAGCAAGTTCACCTCCACCAGCAGTAACAGCTTTAATCAATTCAGTAGCTTCTGCACTAAAGAGAAATACAACAGGTATTGTCACATCGTCTACTTCTTTCTCATCACCAGACATTGCAAATATTGGAGATGTCGCTGCACTGGTACCAGCTACATTATCTAAGACTATACCTGCTATAGCACCTGCTTTTTGAATTCTCCTAGCCTAAATTTATTTAATAACATATATATATATATATATTTTTTTTTGTTTAAACATTATTAATACAGTCAAAGTTTACATTGTCTTACCTTTTCTATGAACATACAACCACCACGATGCATAACTGCTATTTTATTTACCAATTTGTCCGCATTAAAAAGATCTGTACAAGCTGTAAGAGGATATGTGAAAACAACTTTCCCAGTAACTTTATTAAGATTATGTAATTCAGGACCAAAGTGTGCTGGTCCAGCTAAAAGTGTAATTTCTTGTGGTGGATAAGTTTTGGGCTTTACAAACGTAACTGCTTGCGATTTTGTTTCTGTTTGTTGAGATTGCATTGTGCTAAGTTCTACCATTTCTTGCATAAATAATAAACCTTCTTCAGAATCTTGTGGTGTTTTTGCCTAAAAAAATAATATTTTTGTTAGAACAATTTCATTCAACTATTTACTGCTTATCTCAATTTATATTACAAAATTACATTAGAAAATGTGTGCAATAGTTGTACTCTTCCATCTGCCAATGTTAATGTTGTTATGCCCATTTCACTCAACATTTTCAAATGTTCCAAGTTATTAGCCTGAAATTCGAATGCACTTAGTCTTCTTTTTACAGGACGTCTTGGACAAACATCTTCCACCATGTTTCTTAAAGGTTGTCTAACCGATGCTGGGAATAAATGTAGGCTATTGGGACATGTACGATCAAATTCATCCACTTGAACAGTTTCCCTGTCAAAGTCCTGGTAACATTTTAAGATATAAGCAATGTACATTAAATAATTTGAAAAAATTTACTTGCAACTTATGAAAAATTATAAAACTCACAAAAGAAACATTAGTCCTAATCGAAGCCAAAGTTAGTGGTAGTAGATGACCTTCGGTTGTAAAAATAAATTCATCCAGATCTAAGACTAAATCAGCTGGTTCCACAAACAACAGAAACAAGTATTTAAGTGTTTCAGATAATACAAAACTGTCCATAGTATCATCATGTTTATTAGTTCTAACATCCGAAACAGCAGCATAACCACATGGTACTCTGGCATATGTTTGGAGACTTTTGAGTACCTTGCGTCCAACTCCTAAATAATAATGATCACCTGTTGCACGATAGAGGAAATATGTTGATTCTAGAAACTCTGGCCTGAGTGGATGATGTCCCCAATGCACCTAATTATGTTGATTAGAAAATAAGCAAGTCATATTATGATGCTCTTTAGTATAAGTTATTCTTAATAATAGATAATAAATATTTTTCTAGTGTCTATATGCAGGTATATAAGTTACTATATTGCATACCTGAAAATCAGTAGTAAAAGCTTCTGGTATGAAGTTATGTCTTTGCATAACTTGATAAAGCATCTCATGTGTCTCTACGGCAGGCTTAATGTCTCCTTTTAATACCTATAAAAAATAATGTTAAGTAACTGATAATACTATTTTGAATATTTTATACATACTTGTAAACCAGGCCAGAATGCTAATAAAGCATCCATAAAATTTTTGGAATTTGTATTTGGTCTATGCATGTGCACATCTAATAACATTGGTCCTTGACTCACATATTTCATAACAGCTTGGTAATGTTTATTGAAACGCCCCAAATATTTTTCATCTCCTGTGTAATAAAACTTTTATCATGGCTGATAATAAAAAAAAATATATATATATTGAGTAAAGGATATGAAATCTTTACCTAGTAAAATGTAAGCTTTTAGACAGTACTCATAATAGGAGTCAATGCCTGCTCCAACACCAGAATCTCTACGTACCCAGTCACCGGAATTTACATTCAGTACAGAACCCATTAAATCAGTTCTTCTATGACGCATTTTCCATAATACATCCATTGCTTTTTGTGCTTTTTCCTATTTTATGAAATACAGTGAATTAATAATCATAGGTTGTTTCAATCGTACATTAAAAAACGATACCTCAAAGATTGATTCTCCAGTCAGCCTTGACAAAGCAGCCATTTCTAATATCATACTACCTGCACAAGCAGTACATGTTTCTCTCGATACTTCTGTAGGAACTCCCTGCATACCATATTTTAGATTGACCTAAATAAGAAAAGAAGTATGTACCATTATATGCTTGTATTTCAAACTAACTTTTGTAGAGAAATATATAGCGATCAAATACAAAAGATATATCACCCTGCCATAAGGTATTCCGGTGGAAGTATTGAACGCAGGTAAAAATCTGTATCCTAAATCTTTGGCTAAATCCAATAATTGACCTCTATACCATGGCATTATATCAGCTCTCTGTTGTAAATATTCGGCTAATATATGACCGCTTAGAAGACCTCTGTCGAACATATATTTAAATATCATAGTACTTTTAAATAAAGTTAATTACATGCATGTAAATAAAATAAACCAGATCCATGTAATTACCCAAGCATTCTGATATTAGTCTCAAACAGTGATACTATCACATCTGTGTCAAAGCTGACATCCCTAGCAACAAGCTTTACTGCATTTTCAAATTCTTCCAAATCGCCCAACACCTATAACATTAGTAACTTAAATGTGAATACATTCAATGCTTTTTACAGTACCCCTGTATTAATAATAATTCTTACCACAAGTGTATCTAAAGTATCCACTAAGGTAAGAGAAAAGCTGCAAGTAAATAAAAGAAATTAAATTTTTATATATCAATTACCTTATATCGATGCATTATTAATAACAGTACTAGTTGATAAATTAATAAACTAATACTAATAACAGTACTAGTTGATAAATTAATAAGCTATTATTAATAACAGTATTGGTTGATAAATTCTTACTTTCCTAACGCAGAGTCAATGTCACCCCTATTTGGCTCAGATCCTCTATATCGCCCTTTACAGCTTAATGGCATTAACTCATCAGCAGGATAGGCATTATCCTATAATATTTGAAAATTAATTCAATATTAATCGATTGTTTTCAAATTATAATTAAATATAATTTCATTTACCATGTATGCATTATAAGCATGATAAAACATATCCCTAGCTTCTTCCCTAAAAATAAGATAAGGTTGTTGGAAATGACAGATAACAGTTGAAACATTTAACATCTATAATACATACTTTAATGCTTCACGTTCTTCTTTACTCATATAATCCAGTTGGTCGTCATTGGATGTAGCCATCAATGCGTGTATGCTACATCCTACCATCAACAACCCCAACAAAAAAGAATCACGAGCCATCCTTTGTAAAAAAATATATACCTTCTTGTTTGTCAAGATGTCATATCTTTGCTGATACACAACGTTCTCTCGAACATATTTCAATTGATCCACTTCATCCAACAAAATATTAATATTATTTCACACAATATCAACTAAATATTATTATATAAATCTTTGCTTAGGATTTTTCTAATATTCCTTGGATGTATACTGTTTGCAGACACAGGTCATTATTCGACGAATTTAAAGATATTTCACCAGTGGAAAGTAGCATACATACTTATGTCGAAGTATTAAAAAAAGTAAAGAAAAAGGAATGGAAGCACTGCTTATCAGCTTTACACACGTAGAGCATACAGCTTCTTGGTTATGAACCGAAATATTGGGAAGTTCGTCAAAATTTGATTAATAGATGGCAGAAGGAACATATACCACAAGCGAAATAACACGAAAGATAAAAATCAGCGGACGACGGCAGATCACACATTTTTATCAAGGCCGGATGATGTGGCCACTGTTAATTTGTTCAAAGTTTTCCATCTTGCAAGACTGTTCGTACTACCCATATGTTTCGACATGTCATGTATCCCTGTTTTTAAGAACTCATAAAATGACCGATCGTTTTATCACTAAATTGGACAATATTATTTAATATGATGAACGAGATGCTTTGCACATCGATCTTTTTTTATTCGCGTTATAATCATTAAGATAAACGTTTTTCTTGGTGAACTAACCTCTCATAGTGAGAGTCAACTCCTACGATAGAGATGGTCACGTGATTTTGACACCAATCCGCGGCGGTCTTTTGTTTTTTTAAATGCTCTTAAGGTAGTACGATCGCAAATTGACTTATCGACAGATTTTTTTAAAACTTTCATCGCTTGAAAACGGCAGCAGTACCTGCTAGCCTGTGAAATTTGAAAATAATTGACCGGTTAGACCCCGAGATAATTAATATCAAAGTTGACAATTTTTTCACTTATCGCGTATATAAAGTATGCATTAGACTCAATTTGCCACCCTTTTTTCAATCGTAGTAAGTAAACGCCTCAACAGATTTTGATAAAAGAATTAGTATGATAAAAAGGAATTTTTTCGGTCGAAATATGGTGCTACTTTTAAATTTCATTGCAAAATTCATTTAAGGGGAAACAATATTTCGAGCCACTCTGCGGTGATCGGGGTACTACCGCTGACTTACGTAAACATTCAGTAAGGCTCTATAGATGCGGCAACCACTACGTCTTGCGCCGGGTGGTTCGCGCATCATTGCACGTTGTACTAGCGGTGGCAAGTTAATAGTTTTTACTTGCGGTGTTTTCTAATTCCAGAAAATATGAAATTATTAACACATAATATGTTAACTTCCAAATGCTTAAAAGGTGTTACCGTTGGTTATCCCTTAGGGATCATCGTAAGTATCTTTTTATAGTTGTGAAGTTAATAATCAATCTTGAATGTTGAGGTTAATGTTTCACGTTTTTTACTTCCTCTAAAAATGATATTTTATTTTACATCATTGAAAACTATTTTAAATAATACGAAATAACTTATTTAATACTTTTGTAGGCAAAAGACATCAAAGTGTCTGAAGTAGATTTTAATTCAGAATTTATTGCAAGAATTATACCAAAATTAGATTGGACGACTTTATGGAAAGCTGCTGAGAGTGTGAGTTTTGAAAATATTATAATTGATATATACATTTTTATGTAGAATGTACATATTTTTAATCTAAAAAACTTACTATAGATCGGGCATGTCGGTGAACTTCCTCAAACTTTAATAGAAGATTATGAGAAAAATGAAGACTTCTTAAAGAAGGTACACCATGTGCTATTAGAAGTTGAGGTCATAAATGGAGATTTACTATGTCCAGAATCTGGTCGTAAATTTCCCATTAACGATGGAATACCCAATATGCTTTTGAACGAGGATGAAGTTTAAAACTTTCAATAATCGTAAAACTATAAAATGACACATGTATAAAACTCTTGTACATTACCATTGATATCAACATATGCATAAAACAGTAGATATCAACATGTTATTAAGAATATGCTGTTGCATACATTTCTATAAATGACATTGTATCTTGTATATTTATTGTAGAATTAAAGATCTTTTCATCTTTATACAATTATGAACTATAAATGTAGATAAAAATTGCATTCTATTAAGTTTATAATGTATAAAAGATACATTTTAACACACCGAGACACAAATAAGTTATATAGTACGTAGAACATCATATAACTAAGACTGTAGTAGTTTTAATTAAATTTATTGAGGATAAGAAACAAGTTGAATTGCTTTATTTCACAGATATGTATAGATACAACGAAATACAATTTTTGTATCACTTGCAATACTCACACACATATCATCATTGACACAATCATTATTGCTACCTAAAAGCTTACTATTTTGCTTCCATCTATGATTACTTAAATGTTTAGGAATGTGATGTAGGTACATTTGTTTTTCTCTTCTAATAAAGATACATATTATTTAAACTTTATAAACTATAAAGAATTCATCCAAATTAGAATTACTTCTGAAAATACCATGACTTCATTATGCTTCTTTCATACATTGTATTAGATTTGTAAAATGTGTTAAAAATAGCATCACATTTATAAATAGTAAAACACATGGTAAGCTATTTAACCATACATCCGGACGATAATTATAAAATAATACAGCTATTGATTAACATTTATCTGGCTGATACATAAAATGTTTTCTAAATGGCTAATATAAAGATTAATAAAATGTAATAAGATACATTTAATTTTAAAGGACAGATTGCTAAAATCTAACGTACACAACCTTCTATAATAACTAATTCATAATTCATAAAAGTATTTCTTAAACATCCTAATACAATTTGTTCTGCCAAAAAAAGAATACTCGTGCTTTTTGCTAAACTTGATAACATACATCGACAATCTTCGATGTTCGTTTTACATACTTATACACATTTACCAAATTGTACTGATATAATGTTTCAAAAAGTATGGATGTTTCACACTAGAATACACGATTTTACAACTAGTGGAACTGGACAGCGCATTTGTTCTATTTGCATTAACCTCCTGCATTCTACATTACCTAAAATATAGTCAAAATATATTATTTATCCATCATAATTTTTCAAAAGTTAAAAAGCTATAAAAATAGCTCTCAACTGATGTCTCAGCCACAGCCCATCTGTTATTTATTTTTTACTTCTCATACTAGATTCTCTTAAAGGCAGGATTATTGAATGAAGCTATGAAAATACCTTTGTCTATTAACTTAATTACAACACACATTCGTGTTATTTTTGACCTTAGGTTTTTGTCATAAACTGTACTTCAATTATGACATATTGTACAGTGATAAGATGGAATTTATATTGTAGATATGCGGAGTTACATTTGTTAGTTTTTATATTATAGAATACTTATGTCGTGTAAAAAATTAACGTTCATATGGATGTTTATCAGACTACTTAAATTTACTCTTATATCTAATTAACATATTCCATAATACTGAATACTTTGGCTTTCTGTGTTTACTAAATACCTTATATGTGTAGAGCTTCCACAATCAATGTAGGATGCCTATTGATATTAGTTTAAAAAGCTAGTTATGTTCATTGTAAGTTGAATCATTTATGCATTCAGCATAGTTTATCGAAAACATTTGAAGAAACCAAAACATTGGACATTACATTCTTCACGTAATTACAATATCGTAAATTATTTAATATTTCTAAATAAATTTGCTTTTGACCACGCCACAAACAATTTAGTAAGTCATTTTTCAACAATAAAAATATAACATGAAATACTAGATTTGTTAGGATATGTTAACGTAGAAGTGATGTAGGATCCTTGAATCACTAATATATGTATAGGGATAATACATTCGAATCCTCCTACTCAAGTATACGAATGTGCTTGATGTAGTTAGATAGTTTATCCTATCTTATACTTTCACATATCTTTGATTGCAAAACTATCATAAATGTTATTTACCTCTTTGTTGTATAATAACCAAATATGTTTTAACTTCTTATGCAACAAAAACGTATTAAAACATATTTTCCTAACAAAAAAAAAATATATACATATAACAAATAACAATAAAAGATATATACATAAATTAATCTGTTTAAACATATATCTTCGTTATATGCTTACTCTAAAAAATGAGTATTATACCAAATAAAGTAAATAAAAAAATAAAAAAAAATGATAATCTGGATTTACTGATTATTTACATGATTAACAACAAATATGTCAAGTATTTAAAAAAAATAATGTAGAATGTTAAAATAACGAGTTCCGAATTTGAACGAATATTATGATTTCCTTATTTCTTTCCGTATTAGTTATGTCGGTCACATATTCGAAATACTATAAGTATTCTTATCATCATTGATTTAGTGAACAATAATATACTGTACAACACTGTCTTAATAGTTCACTTATGAGAAATAGATATATGATAGGAGATGATAAAGACAGAAATAGTGAAATTTAAATCTCATACATTAATAATATCAGAAAATCAGAATATAGAAGAGAACCGTTACTTATAGCTTTTTGAATACATAACTTATTTCAGTTTAATTAGCAAGAGCAAAGAGATTCAGAAAGAAACAACCGCACATGTTTCATTTACCGCGGCTTTCTGTATTGGCTAAATTTCTCTGAGAATATATAGAACCCTCTGATAATCCTCTTAACGGACCTTTTCGTAACTCTGGATTAGGACCCTTAGCAAAACAACTTCCTGATACTAATGTCGCATCATGCCCCTTTGCCATTGTCTTTGAAAGTTTCTCCTTTAACAATAAACTGGGATCTGGTCCTGACCATGGTGCATAGTCTGGTCTGTAAAAATGACTGTACTTAATACAATTCTTGATTTACTTAAAATACAAATTGAAGATTAATGTTTACTATAACTTACAGCAATAGGTCATTATCAGCTCCCTTAGATAATTCAGGATTTGGTCCAACAGGTTTTAACAAATATGCAGATTTATATTCACTATCTTCAGTGGTGCTAGTTCCACGAGAAACTCTAACATAATAATCTCTATTAGTTACAATATAATTTTGGAACTTTAAAATACTTAATAACAAAAAGTATAGAGTTTTAGTCTTATTATTATAGACATATAGTATACAAATATCTTACTTTGGTATTTCTATTTTATTTTTAGATCTCTTTGATTTCTCAGAATCCACTTCTTTCACTACTTTTTTAATAGGTGATGCTGTTAGTTTTATAGCTTCTGTTACAGGTGGACTTTCCTTCCGCTCGTCACTACGGCTGCTATTACAATAATTAAAACATATACATTTACACTTACCCTTACACACACGCACGCGCGCGCGCGCACACACACACACACGCACGCACGCACTTATTGACGAATATTGGTTACCTTTGACTACTTGAAGTACAAAGTGGTCTTGTAGCTTCTTCTGCAACCATGATATCTAATATGTGTATTGCTCTTTCTTCATCATAATCAACACTATCCATAGCCAGTACTATTACTCTCTCTGGTACAGCTTTATATTTCTCCATCAAGCGTGCTTTCACTGAAATTATTTTTTGGAATGTTAACTACTTATATTAAGAAAATGATATGTATTTTCTAAAAAAACATACTTTTGTTTTTTTCTTCCAAACTTTTCATACGAGGAGGTGGAGTTGGGACAGATCTTTCACTCTGGTTCTGTTATAAAAGAAATTTAATAGATTTATAGTACATGTCCCATTACTTATCAAAAGTTACTACTTACTTGATCTTTATCTTTTTTCTTTAACTTATTAGGAGCAGTGAGATTCCGTTTTTCGTAGCCTAAATCAATTAACTTTTCAGAAGCTTTTTGAACATTATTTTCACTCTGCTCCAATATGTCAAGTAGCATGGTTTCATCTACTTTTGGAAATACATTTTTCAGGTACCTGTAATTTTAAACATTTAATTTAAAAGCAATATTAAACATCAACAATAGCCCATATATAGAAGTGAACTAAATAAACACAGGACTGTGTTCAACTTATACATCAACATATATAAATACACAAATTAAAAAAGATCTAGCTCTAGGAGACTTATCAATTCAATATGAAATGCTTTTCCTTTTGAATATAATATTCATATGTGCTATTTTAGAAAATAAAATACAAATAATGTTAAGAAATATAATGAAGAACGTATTTCTACAATAAGCATAAATAATTAATAAGAATTACCTTCTTATAATTTGGAAATAAACTGAATATTATTTTTTTGTAAATAATATCGATGTAAACTATTTTGCTGTTGATGATGTTAATGCAAAATACACATGCATATGTAGCCATGCTGCATTAGAACAAACGAAATTTAGTAGCTTGCATAAATGTATGAATGAAGTAGGTTTAACATTATCGTTTGTTACATAACATAAATTGATTCCTAAAATATTGACGATGCCCTAATTCATTTGTTCATCCACAGATGGTTATACAACTTGACATTTAGACAATAATATAAGCATTATTTTGTGCCACTAAATGTCAAACAAAATGTATATGGATGATGTATAACAGAAACTAACCTATCTATGATTTGTGTAATCTTTATACTACCCAACGTCTATGGTACTGTAAACCAGGAAGAAACTGAAAAGAAAAAGAAATTCCAAATAATGAAGACTTAACTAAAATAAGTAAAATAGACAGGGTACATTGCCATTGCAAAGATTACAGATACAAAGAGAGACTTATAATTATCTCTAAAAATCGTTCTCTTTTCAAAAGCTACTGCATATAAACTTGTCTACCGTGCTTGTCACAAAATACTTATAAATGTCGACAAATTTATCAGACTCAACATATGCAATTGTTCGATCATCGCAAAAGTACTAAAATTGAATAATATTTTGTAGCAGGGAAATAACCGGTACATGCTATTGCTACATCGCAATGATTAGACTGTGTACACATATGAAATATACCAGAAATTTACAAAGAAATATGGAAAGAGCATTGCTTTGTTCCAGATCTGGTATACTTCTTATTAACCATAACAAGATACGATATCAACATCTAGCATCCAGACTGGGTGAGACTGAAACTGTAAGTATGGGATAAACCTAAGTTTCATTTTTGGGGAGTTAGGGGCTGGCCGGACCCCACGAGGTGGACTCAATGTTAAAGCTGCATGTATAGCATGAGTTGGTAGCCGCCATCTTGGTATTGCATATTTTGAGTGCACTCCCACAGGCGTGCATGGTCCTGGAGCACAAAGAGGATTCTTCTCCACTTGGAGAGCACTCACGACCAAAGCTGCTCTGTTATAGTATCTGAAAGATATTGGCTAGGAACTTAGCACTAAACTTAACGCAATGCTAACAGAGAAATGTAGTGAAGCAAAGAAAATATTTACAAGATAACAATTAATTGTAGCACCAGTAAGTATAAATGTGTTAATAGAAGTAATAAAATTATTGATAGTTATTAGTTTCAATGATACATAGAAGAATGAAATTTTATAAATGGATGTTAGTTGTTTCAGATTTAATAAAGAAACTTACTTTTTCAACAGCAGCCGTATGTGAGTTTCAGAAACTGTAGGGAACATTGCATTGATTTTAGTAACTTGCAATTCAGAATCCGAATCCTGTGTTAAACTGGTTTCCATGTTCCTTACAGGTGTTGGTGATCCCAAAGTTATATCGCCAAATCGAGTTGTCATTGATCTCATAGACATTGGAGTTTTTAAATCCTGTATGATATACGTATATATTAATTATATCATATTGTTATTAAAAAACAGAGCTTATAAGATAAAACTTAATGTTACTTTAAATAAATGTAGCCTGTCTTATTTATCAACACCTACCTGTAAACTAGGAGGCATAAATGCAAGTTGAGGATTATGATAAGGCGATGGTGTCGGATAAATTTGAGGAGCCCTGTGAGCTCCTGTATAAACTAAATGCCCACCACCTCCAATTCCTCCAGTCTAGCGTATGTAGTATATTTTATATTTAATCCAAATGCAGCATGTGCGTATTATAAAATTTTATGTATTTCATATGATGTTATATAAAAAGTTATTACGTTATTTCAGTAAATTATATAATGTAACAGAAGATACTACAATAACGTATTCTATGTATTAACTTCAGATAATTTTATTAACTACCCGACAGTTTTATATTGCTATTTTAACTCATAAATAATCAAAAATAGATGTTTTTAACGTAATACAATAGACGAATACTCCATAGAATTTTTACTTATACTTTAATTACATATATGATAAGATATCTATTAACTGACCTGCATGGGTATATCTTGAGATGTGATGGTTGTGGCCGAGCTCAACGCCATTGAATTTTGTGATTGTATATACTGAGAATACTGCCAATATCGTGCTCTTGGATCTTCCCATGTTGTTGTTCGATTAAAATGATCTATGAAGTATCTGAAAATAAATATTCAACGATGTATAGCAATTTATAAAATTTACACAATAGAGAAATATATTTGTAGATTATTATAAAGAGGTTATTACACACAATTTACAAAAGTATGTATTTTGAAAGTAAATTCTCAATGTAAATCAGTGTTGATATTACGTTTTACATCACAACTGAAATAGATTGTGAGCAAAGAAAAGGATAGTAAAAAATAATAGAAGCTATTTGTATCGTACAAGGAACATTTTACGGATACAAATGTATGAGGATTAAAATATATTATTTTTAATTATAATTTACGTACGAACGTCCACTACGATTATCATATCTACATTCCCATCCAGGTGGTAACTGACTTCTCTCACTTTGTTCCGCCATTTTTACGTATTTTGATAATTCAAACGCAATTTGTGCCTACGTCGTGATGGTTTCCTTGACCTATTCGTATAAAAGGAGGGGATTCTAAGTTAGTAGAAATCGAATATAAAACGTAGGATGCAGAAAAATCTTCATAGTGCGCAGGGTAGATCAGAGAAGCCCAAAGAGAGTGGGACAAAGTGGGATAAACTACACAACCAACACAAACATTGTATATATAAGCACTATATAACCAGCGCTGCCTGCCGTTTTAGACATAGACTACTCACACTTCGCTTAAAAAATTGTTTTACCGCTTTAAACTGTGATCTACATTTTATTAATTCATACGTTGTTCACAATATTTACTCATTTTTGCTTAAGTAAATCTAAGATTTAACGTGAAAACGTAAAAATTGTTACGTCTTATGATGTATTCGTATGACGTAGTTATTATTTTGCGTTTACCCGGTATACCCTAATCAAATTATAAGTGATAAATTTAGAACTATCGGTAAGTAATAATATATCGATTGCACTTTAAATAAAACACAGGAGGGTTGGTAACAGAGTAAATGGTATAACACTGAGATATCCATGATATATTAAAGATATTTTTATTTGTCATTACACCATCAAACATACCACAAATGTAAAAAAAATTACTCCGTTGACTATATAATATCTTTAATCACAAACCAAAATTTAATTATCATTACACGAGAATGCCATGAATCTATCATAAAGTATATAATTCTTAATAACTATGTTTATGAAAACGATAAAATATATTATTCTATATTACAAACATATTGTTTAAACATATAACATATATATAACATATGTCAATATGAACATATATATATGTGTGTATTTAAAGTATAGTATTACGATAATTATCCTTTTAAATGAAACATTTGATTCAATGAGATCTTTTCATTGCAAAAAATAATTGTATCTATATTAAACAGGCAATGTCAGAAAATATAATCTGTTCTGTTGTATCATTATTGGAGCCAGCCAAAAGTACAATCCATTAAGAATAATACTATTTGAGTATCACACATAGTTCTTGCATGATCTATTATAGATCAGCAAAAACATAAGAATTGATTTTGCTTGTTTCACATTGAAACTGAGTTTGTAATATATCAGAGATATTTTTAGAATTCTTTTAACATCAAATTAGCATCTAACAAGACAAATAAATACTATGTTTCAACGATTAATATCATTGCTTTTTCCCTTTGTGTAACACATGCTCGTTGACCATGTGATACAACATTCCAACGGTTAAGCACCCTATCACCGAACCTTGTGCTATAACTCGTAATTGTAGGAGGTAAAGAGATATCGGCATTGTGCCTCTTTGCTTGAATTTATAAGCACCTACTGCACAAGCTGCTATCAGACTTGCAAAACCTGCAATAAAAAGAGATAGGCAATTAGATGTAACCCCCAAAAAAATAGTACAAAGAAGTCAGTTATGTGTTATTTTATAAAGAATACATACCAGCCATTAGAAAAGGATTTTTTTTGGCGTGATCAGCCATCCTACTGCTTACAGATCCTTCGTACGATATCATTTTGTCATTTGTATCCATTTTGATTGTGTGTTACTCCCAACTCTAAAACCAAAATCAGGAATAAGTTTTAATACAGGACATGTAATATTGAACACGAGACTGAACAGTTAAAATCCAAAATTATAAATCTTTTGCATCAATTTATTATGTTTTATTTATGCAAAACTGTAACTTCTAATTTACCGTTTAAAAAATCTATAAAAACTTAGTATAATTACAATTTGGATTAACGGTCAAGTAATTTTACTCGCGTTACGTCACGACGTTGTCGATCACGTGTATTTCTTGAAAATTTTATTGCAATAATGCACAATTTGTAGGAAGCACAATAACAAATGAAATGATGAATTTTTTACTAAGTTTGAGACGCCTTCGCTCGGTTTAACGTATATATAATTGTTAATAGAATGGTCGATCGTCATTGATCTTGAACATTGCACACGCACGCGCATGTATGCATGTATATAGAATTCAGGGTCACGAGATGAGTACATATATTTCTCTATAGTTGCATCATGTACACAAATTACATATTATGAAATACTTTAGTTTTTTTTAATACACTTTGCTCGTAAATCGGCAGTTGATATAATTTAATAATTTATATAAATTATTTTTAAATCTACAGTTAATAATGATCTTTTGACATTTCCCAGTCGATTAGTCGATTATAATTACGTTATTATCACGCACTTGTCAAATATAAATGGAAATGTAAATCTTACATTTCTAAGAATTAATCACACAGAAAAAACAATGAAATTAGGTTATAATATTCGACTATTAGCACCTCCGTTATTACCACAATGACGACCATTCATACATTGAAAAAATAATTTGTTCCTTACCTTCGGTGTATCAGGGAGAAAGTGAAATCAAAGTTAACTGAACACCTTCCGATTGACGACTGAACAATCACGCGAATAAACGTTGATAATTAACGGTGATAAAAGTGGATCGATCGAAGTGCTTTGCAAATGGAAAAACCAAATAGTATTGTTCTTCACTTTCCTGAACGAACGTACTAACACTACTGCCACTGCTGCTACTGCTGCTCTTGCTTCGGGGAAGTGTCGCGTGAAATGAAGAAAACGGCGGGAACTTCATCCTGCTTTTATATATTTCTCCGGGGCGTGTGCGACGCAGCGAACGTCTTACGGATTCACAGAAGGGTCTAAATATATTCCGAGATAATTTCTTTTGGGTCATATGAATACTCATGAAAAAATCATATACGTGATTCCTCGAAAACTTTTTCTAACGACAATTGAGATAACGGTAGTGTACGTACCATACTAATATAATAATAATAATAATAATATTTATGGTATCAAATATTAAATATTTATATAGGATTCTCGGGTTGAGTATCTTCTATTTCCGTTATGCATAATATTTTTTTTATCGTACATACAAATCTAAACGTTATTAGATATTTTAACGAAAGATAAAGAGGAAACTCGATAATAGAATAAAAAAATGTCGTATTATCGTTTATTATTGTTTTGAAATGACATAATGGGGTTAGCAAGTGAATACAATGCATCAGTATAATTGAGACCGTGAGGGCGTACGTGCCTCTACCCTGGTACGCATCTTTCACTTTCGGAAAGCGTCGCTGGAGAATGTGTCGGATGAAACGTAAGACGGGTTCATGGAACGAGTTCATGGGGCGAGTTCATGAGAGTTCATGGTACCGTGCATAAACAAACATTATGACACATTTTATATGAACTCACGGCTGCATTTTACAGCATATATTATTTGTTTATTTATTTATTTATTGTCAGATACGTTAGAAAACTTAAAAATGTTGATTAAAGCCATGAAATAAAAAAGAGTTCGATGAACTTGTTAAACATTTAAAACTTGATCATTGAACCATTACGTCTTCCTTATCAAACATAATCAATCGAAGATAACGACTTCCCGGATGATATTCTCAAATGTCCAATGAATTTCAAATTAGCTGTTCAAATTAGCTGAATGTATGATATTATGCAACTTCCTGGAGAACGCACCCACAGAATTTACTGACAATGAGAAAAAATGATAAACTACGATACAAGTTAACGTTTCCATTCATTCCTGGAACATTGTACGTATCATTGACACGCATATATGCGTTCATATAATTAAAATCGTAGCTTCGAAAGATTTACGCTCTGATTTCCATGGCGCGACGGTTAATCGCACCAACCGTGTGCCAGTATCGTAAAAATGTCTTTCTTATAACATAAATTGCATTTATACGTTATAAAACAAATATCCATTATCCATCGTCCACTTGGTTATCCAATACGATCAAAAACGAAACGTTGAAAAATTTGATTGCCCATCTGAATACTTAGCAAAAAAAAA
>JAIFRP010000008.1:1453296-1464029 GCA_032403825.1 Odynerus spinipes | reverse complement strand
GAGAGAGAGAGAGAGAGAGAGAGAGAGAGAGAGAGAGAGAGAGAAAGGCAAAGAGAAAAGAAGACGAATCTATTAACGAATCGGATATCTTGTTATTATACACCCGACATTTGCGTGTACTTATCGCCGATGAATGTCGATTTTAATTAAAATCCATACTCCTCGTTTTTGCGCTCCTCGAGTTTCTTGTGTTACGACAATCCGCGATCGTGTAAGATTTATATCTATCTTTCACTCGAGAAAAGTCTGCACATTCGTGTCGTTAATTTAAATAAATGATAAAACGCATCGATCGAAGGCATTATGAATTTAGCTGCTTTCCTTACGCTCGTTTATCTTGTTACGTCGATTTGTAGCTGTGCCGATCACGATTTTGTCGCTCTCGACGAAAGCAGAAAAAAGACTTGCGTCAAGGAGGGATTATAATTTATAATGAAAAGCGTGCTTCGGTCGAGCTACTTCTTCGTTCCCTCTAATGTACGTACATACATACTTACGTACATATGTACGTAATACATGTACATTGTACGTAAGTACATACGTAAGTATGTACGTACGTACGACGCGTCGACTTGATTTTGTTAGCGCGTTTGCGATTGCGCTTTCAGAAAGGCTTCTCGTTTCTACTAGTGGCTTCGCATTATTGCAATAAAGGCGAACGATTGACGAAAGTGTTACTCGACGTGCTTCTTTTCTCGTACGTCGGACGCGTCGCGGCTAACGAAGGAAAGGCATTCCCTTAACGAGATCAATTTAAAACTATGTACGCACGTATGATGCATATGTATGCTCGCGAGTCTAACGTCTCGTAATTATTCACCGCGTAAATTGATTTCAACCACGAGTCGATATATATATATATATATATATATATATATATACACATATATCGTAAATCTCTAAACGATTTGCATAAAGATCGTCGATCGATGCCGTCGATTATTTCACGATCTCTTTTTTCTTAACGTTCGTAGAAAAGACAAAGATCTACGTCACAAGCAAGCCCGTTTTTGCGGCAGCCCGCGAATAGAGAGTTTAAGGTGACCCCTTTCTTGCGTTTCCCAAGTGAAATCGCGAATTCCCCTTTTTGCATGGTAGCACCGACTAACGATTAAGCGATAACTATCGAGAAATTTCGCCGAAGGTTATTCGGAGTAATTAATAGGCGCGGGCCCCTAAGGGGAGAATCCAGTTTTCTCGGCGAGCCTTTCGAGCGAGACTACGAGCGGTTTTCGGTCCTCGCTGGCTCCGAACTCGTACGAGATTTCTTTCTTTGGATTCCTTGCGCGGAAGAAGTTCCCGTAGCGGATCTCGTGGGCAAGCAAAAAATGTTTTATGGGGAGCTCGTGGTATGCTTCGAGTTCAGGTATTCTTCTTTTGGAGCCCTCCGTGTACGTACACCCGCGCGCGCAGGCGACCGAGACGCTTCGCGTTCGACACGACTATGCGCTAATCACTCGAATTAAACTCGTTTCCTCGAGTCCGACTCGTCGTCGACGGCTACGACGGCTACGACGGCTACGACGGCTTCGACGGCGATCTTCTCGGCGACATAACGCGAGGAACGCTCTCGTTTATCTCTCCCGGAAGATCTTGCGAGCTCGACGAATTTCGATCTTCCCGCGCGGTTTCATCGACGATAAACGCGATGCGGAATGGACGCGGTTGGGGTTACGCGTCGTTAAGGATTAATCTCTTCCTAAAGTAGAGTTTTATTATCAGCTTTCGCGAGATATTCAAGTAGTCGTATCATCCGGTACGCTCGCTTTTCTTCGTTAAGAATCGTCTTCCTTGATGGTACGGATGTAAGGGTACGCGTGGAATGCCGATTGCTCGAGATAAAGTGGAGACCGGACGAATACTAGCGATAAACGAAATACATAGTGACACGATAGTACGTATGTAAGAAAAAGAGATGGTAGAACCCCTATATCCGCGGGTGATTAATTCCAAGACTGTCCGCGGATATCGAAATCCACGGATAGTATTATACCTAACACTTACATACGCGTAAACATCATTTGATTGATACATATAATATTTTAATTAATGAAATTGCTAATTTTAAAATAACATTATTTTATTAATTTATAATCTGACAATGTTATCGAACGTGAAAAATTATACATAAACTATTAAAACAAAAAACAATTTTGCGCATAAATTTTACCACAAACAAAAACTTACACTGTTTTTGTTTAAATTTAAAATCGCGTCGACAGCTAGGTCATTGGCGACTCTAGGGTGTAAGTTATATTTCATTGTGTAGGTTACAATCTTTGAGGAATAGAATTATGTTTTTTGACATTTTCATGTCTTTGCTTTGGTACATACAAACGTTAGCTTACGTGTCGTACTTTTCTCACCATCGTCCATTGCTCAGTATTACCACCCCTAACGATAATGATGTAAATAAGGAACCTTGTACTAGCGGTAGTTAATTGTTAGATGTATATTTTTGCGCTAAATAAATTTAACGTTTACAATTAGTCATTGGAATCATTTCACACGAATCGAGGATCGCGATGTTTGTCGTTCGAGTCATGGCGTTAGCGCGAGGCGCTACGTGGAAACATTGGAGTACGTGTATGTAGGTTAAATCTCGAAACGCTTTATACATTGACTTATACATTTCCACGGCGGAGGACGCCGGAGGAGCGACATGAAAATGTCTCACTGTGTTGCGGAGTTGTACGCAAGCTGATTTCGGATTTTTATGTCAGCTTTAGAAGTTAAAGCCTTTTCGGAGTTTCACTTTTTTAAAAATAATTCAAATACTGAAATTGATATTATTGAAATTTGATATTTTCGTTAGTTTAGGGAGGGTTCGGTGTACTTTTTGAACAAACATTGTATACATATAGAAGTTGAGCTGATTGTGTTTTATCATATGCTATACTTACCTAAAAACATATGCTATACTTAGCTTTGGTTTTTCAAATATTTTTAAGATAACTAAATATTATTTGTCGAGCTGTGGCGAATCCCGGATAATTGAAATCACGGACATTGAATCCGCGGATACGGCGGTCTTACCGTATAACGAACATTGATTCCCGATGATTATAACGATATAAGAATCGCGCGTCTCGTATGTAAGCTCATTGGGTATTCGTTGCAACACAAATATCGTTCTTCTGGATAACCGATTTGCATTTCGCTTAATCGGCGTTCGCGATAACCGACGCGTTGCGTCGCAACTGCTTGATTTTTCGTCTCCGAACGAGCAATCAATATTATAATAGAACGTAGTTATAATCTTGTAATAAGATTTATTTCACGGGAACCCGGCAGGCTTCTTTCTTATAAACCGATGCATTCGGATAACGTGAATCGAAAGAGATCGGCTGCGACGGAAGCGTCGTCTTCCGTGATAGTTTCGAATTTGTCACCGCCACCTGCTCTTCTTCGCAAATTCATCCGTTCTTCTCCTATTTCACGAGTTTTAATTAAACTTTTCTCCATTTCTTTTTCAGGACTGAAGTGCTTTTGCGATATTTGCACGGATGCCAATCACACGTGCGAAACCGACGGCTATTGTTTTGCCAGTACGAGTCTGGAAAATGAAGTCATCACGTATGCCAGGAGGTAACGCATTTGCATATGGATTTTTGTCTCTCTCTCTATTTCTTTTTTTTTACGCACGTCGATACAGATTCCTAACGATTACGTTCCACTTCGCGATGGTTCGCCTATCTACTCTTACTCACTCAGCGTGGCATACGCGATGTACGTGTATACAAAGCGTTCGTATTCAAAATTATCACGCGATCGCGAAAAAAAACCGGGCACGTCGCGTGTTTTTAACGAGAATCGCTCGACGAACAAATTCTCGTGACGAATTTATTTTCCCGTGAAAACGAAACGTTCCTTCCGAAAAAGTCGCCTCGAGCGTTTTAGGGAAGCGCGGTGTGCGATTTGTAATTTTTATGGCCGCGATCGATGGGAACGCGAAGAACGAAGAGAGCGAGCACGTAGTCACGGGGCTCGGTTCTATTACGATCGATTCCCTCGAAGCGAGCCTTTCCAGGAACGTTTTAGCTTCCTTTTCGGGCTGGTCGCCAAGGCACGATTAGCGAATGTTTCGGCGCTAGCCGAACCACCTTTGATGGAGTTACGAATTATCCTTGTTGTCCGGGGCCCGTCGCGATGGTAACTCGCCGCGTCGAATTTTCATCGACTTTTCGACTCGCTCGCGAAATCGTCCGTCCGTTCGTTCTCTCTCGCGGTCTCGTAGTATTACGTTATACGGAGTACTCCGTAACTGATACTACAACCTGATCTTCGGTGATTCTACATAAAAAAGTTAGCTGAAAATGTGAAGTACTATTTTTTCATGCGGATTCACCAGATGTTTGGTTCTACCATCGATTACGGAACACCTCGTATACCCGGTTTTATTTTCTTTCTTTTTTAGCATGCGTGGGGGTAGCCACGAACGAGATTATTTTTTCTCTCCTCCCTCATCGAGTCGAAGGAGAATAGACGCGTGTTCGATCTCTCTAATCGCGGATATCGTAGCTGCTTTTTCTTTTTTCTTAGGATATACTCTTACTCGGTGATAGCCTAATTTGAAGACTCGAAAGTTTAGGTTGCTTATTAGATGCGGTAGCGATTAGCGTCAGGCGTCATCTAGAATGCGCTCGATCGAAATTCAATGATCGGAAAAGCACGGAAAGAGAAAAGGAAAAAAAAGGAAGGCGGGAAGAATAAGAACGGGAAGAAGGGACAAATGGAAGAGGAGAGACGGAGAGAGAAAGAAAAGCGTAGTTATACCGATCGTACGGGAGGTCGAAAGTCAAAAGATAACGGCGCGGTCGTCGAGTGCAAAACGAACTCGGCCTCCGACCCTGGAAACGACCAGACTTCTCTCTCTCTCTCTCTCTCTCTCTTTATCGTCCGTAGCTTTTACCGCTACCTCCTCCTATCGATGATGGACGAACGAAAGGCTTTTCACCGTATCTTCGTCGCTCGCGTTACGTTATCTCTTTCTAATCGCGATGATCCGAAAGCGCAAAGGACGCGAATTCTATTCGAGCGTTTGTCAAATCGTTAGAAGACTTTCGTTTGTGATTCTCTTTAATCGAGCGCACAGACAGCGGCTAATATGTATATATCGATGTGCTTTCTAAACGCCAAACGAACTCACCGGTCGACGGGGTACCGCGAGGTCGCAGACGTGTGGACGATGGCTAAATATTTAACGCGCCAGACGGATAATTCGGTCTGGATCGAATCGAAAATAACGCGACCGAAATTATTCCATTGGCCGAGACGCGGAGAACGAGCGCTAGTCGATTTCGCGCTTCACTCGATAAACGCCATAAATGATGATGATGGTGGTGGTGGTGGTGGTGCAATCACCGTCGTCTCCGCGTTTAAAATAACGCGGTACCAGATGTCGCATAGACGATACTGGCATCGCCCGGTCTTCGATCCGCTCGTTTGAAGGAAAAGGAATTGGTATTAGGAAGGGAACGTTCGCGTTTAGCTCTCTAACCTGCGAACGCGCGAGGGGACGGCTAAAAAATTCGTCGCCTCGAGGAACTAAACGTAGGATTGTGTGATGTTGTGAAAGGTGCCTCGACAGAAGGTGTTGGTTCCCACCGGAAGAGCCACGTTTCTGCAATAGTAAGCCGGGCTTCTATCTTTCCCGGCTCTGCTGCGATAAAGACTTCTGCAACGAGCATTTATATCCGGTTTTACTATCTTCCGCTTCGCCAGAATTACGGCCAGGTATTCACAGTCTTGCGGTTTGACCAACGATGCTTTCATTAACCGTGTGCCTTTTTTTCTTCTTCATCATCTACCTCCCTGTTTTCTTTTTTGTGTGCAGATATTTCCACGTATACATACGTACGTATTTATTATCGAGACGAGACGCTCGTACGAGCATACATACAAAAGACACACGTACATACGTAAGTTAATAGACGAACGAGTTACTCGAGCAGGTCGTGTTCTTTTATATTCGATCCGATCGAAATGTCGTCGGTACGGTCGCATCGTCGCAGTTGCGTCGATGGAAGAGAACAAAATTACGCTCTAGCTATTTTTTAACCGACTTTAAAAAGGAGGAGGTTACTTAATTCGTCGGTGGACTATGTCGCTTTTTTGTTTTCTTTTTATCTTCTCTCGCTACATCGAGCCGAGTTTCTTCTTTATTATCGTCTCGTCGAGAAGTAGTCCCGACGAATTTTTTTGCCTCGTGAATCTCGCGATTAACGCTTCAACGCGGCCAATACGCGCACGCTTATAGACGTACGCGTACCGACATACCACGCGACGCTATACACGGACGCGAACTCTCTGGAACTAATGGTGTTAAAGGCGTTAATAACAACGGCAAAAGTTTCCAACGAGACGAGATGCATTCCTTACGGTGTCCGTTTATTAGCTACGAGACTCGCGATAGCGTTTCCTCGCTCGAAAATGATAATTTACGAAGTATCAAGGCGGTACATTCGAAAAAAAAAACGATCAATGAGAATAAACGCGTTTGCTTTAGGGGAGTGGAAGCGAGCAAGGGAATCCGATTTTCGCGGTAGCTTTGTGGATCACCTTGATGCGCGTGTCGCCGACGGAAAGGCGCGATTTGCATACATACATCGTGATTCTAATTCCGTGCAGAGTTGTCGCGCGAGCGGACGCGATCCATCTGTATAGTGGACGCTAATAATGACATCTGGTGAGAATGTCCTCGTTACACGGCCGAGTTCTCTTTTTGTTTGTTTCTTTATGATTTTTCTTTTTCTATAATTTGTAAATTCGCAGTATGTGATAAATAAGAGTTGCTTTAATATCGAAATTATTTTATATGTTAAGATTGTATCTTAAGGCATATTTATTTTATAACGATACTTAAAATATATCTATATTCTAGTTAGATTTTTATCTAATTTTAGAAGTAAAGTAGTAGGTTAAAAAAATCTACCAGATGTCCATTAGGCGTTGTTAGAGAAATACACGGTGCATACGTGCCCGTAAGAGAATGCTTTTTCTCCTGCTCTAAAACTAGTACCTGTTTACTACCGTGTTTGTTATTTTTTCTTACATTTTTGTCCTTTTTTTGAGAGAGAAATCTTTGACTAACCGATCCTTCTTAGTATAGTTGCACTGTGATTATCGTGTGCTCATTTAAAAATTGCTCACCGAGAGCTTCCTCGTGCGTGTTCTCGTCCTTTCGCCGCTCCCTCCTTTCTTCTTCTTCTTCTTCTTTTTCTTTTTCTTCTCATCATCTTCCTTTACCAAGAGAAATCGCCGATTCGATGACGACCGCCGGCCAATTAACGTAACCACCACCTTCCACTTTACACCTCATTTTGGTTTGTGTTCATTGTCAAGTCCCGTGTACCTTTCTATTTTCTTTTCCCTTTTCTTTTTTTTTTCTTGCCTTGCCCGTAAGAGAGGGATGCGAAATTGCGTGATGCGAAATAACGAGAGAGTTTCAGGAACGGCCATTACACAACTCGGCTACCCCCATCGTAACGTATTATTTTTATGTACGACGGAGTGTTGATTTGCACGGTATTTTTCAACTTTTTTTTCCTTTCTTCGATTTCTTCCTCTTCCTTTGATTTCTCTATTTTTTGTTTTATTTTCAACCATCCCCAAACCCCCGTTTGTAGCCCGTTAATCCACGATGTGTTTCTTTTCTCCGAAAGTGCGTTCCCCCCTTTTTTGTATTTTTTTTTGCGATTTTTCCCGAAGTGACTCGAGCCGCGAGCAACGTTTTCGCGTGTTTGGGCTTTTGAGATATATCCTTAGACGATAAAACGAGGGGAAGCAGTTCTTCGAGCGACACGACGAGGCCAGGATCTTTTCCGCTACTATCGCGAGGCAGCAGCCGTTTTCGTCTTTCGCGGAAAAACGATGTTTGGAGAGCTCTCGAGAAAAATCATAGGGAACGACATCGAGAGCGCGAGCGCTCTTACGAAAATAAGGTCGACGGGACCGGAGGAAAGAAAAAAAGGAGAGATACGTTTACGAATGTTGTGTTTTTCCTTTCCTTTCATAGTGGTGATCTAGGTCGGCGCTGGGCTACACTGGCTGGTTACGTTTACTCGGCACGAGGATCCGTAAGAACGCGCATATTACTTTTCGCCGTGAAGCTAATATCAACTTTGATGAACTCGTATGAATTCAAGTAGTCCAAGAAACGCGATAAAAATTGTAACGGTGCTCGGCTCGGCTCGGACCTAGATCGATCGCCATCTTTGTTGCGGTCGCGTATGCGTTTGTATGCATTTTCGAAGCATGATAACGGTCAAGAACGATTCGGTCGGTACCCCGAATCGTTCTTTCCCGTTTTTCTCCCTCTAGACACGGTTAACTAGGAGAGAGAAAGAGATAACGATGATTTGAAAATCCTGCTAGCGTCCAAGTAAACAATAAATCTCGATTCTCTCGACTTAAGTAGCTTCGTCTAACGTGAAACAAGAACAAGACGAGAGAACGAGTCTTCTTCGTCTACACCCGCTCTTTTTTTGGTTTGTTCGTTTTTGTCTGAAACTTGTGCAAAATCGGCTTGAAGGTGCGTGAACAAACAGCTGTCGTCGTCGCAGCCCGAGCCGCTCATCTTCTGCATGACGAGCGACTCGCGAAATACGACCTTTGTCATCGAGTGCTGCAAAAAGGATTTTTGCAATCGGGATCTGAAACCCCAGCTGCACCCTCGCACCAAAGAAGGTAGGATCAACCGTGCGCTACGGAGGTTACGGAAATTCCGCAGGTGGCACGGGCTTTCGCTGCGAATACGCTCTCCTTTACTAAACTATGTATTAATTTTTTCTTCTTCTTCTTCTTCTTCTTCTTTCAATATTACTTACTTCTTGCCCCCCCCCGCTTTTAATATTACTTTTTTTTCTTTTTGGAATTTCCTTTCTGTCGCCACGCTAACGCGCGCTATTTTAACGCTAACCGTCCTCCGCGAACGCGACCGGAAATACTTTCGCTTCTGTGTACCTATACATACAGCTGTATATATGTAGGTAAATCGACGTTAGCACGTGTTTTATTCGCTTGCAGAACGATGCTGCTGCTGCTGCGCCGCTATTCATTCGCGAAACTACTTTTGCACCTTTCCCCGATCGAATCGGACCGTCCGATTAAATGTATAGTACGTACACAAACATTGTGACGTTTTGTGTAGTGGCTTACGGCTTACGACTGTGTTTGCGATCGATCACGACTACTTACCCTGGATTTCCCGTCGAGGATATTTCTTCTCGGGCAAATCTTCATTGAAACGCGAACCGATTGACTTCGGTCGCTCGATATTCTCAGACGTGCTTACTTTGCTGGGTTTTTTTATTTTCTTTACTTCAATGTTCCGCATTATCGATTTAAAAAGCAAGGCACTAGAGGCAAAAAAACAATAAGCTACGTTTATTTATTTGTTGATCGCAAATAACGGATAACGAGTAATGTTATAACAAATGATTTTGTATTCGATCGATTATTTAAAAACACAAGATTTCGGATAATTTTATTCTTTTTAAATATTGTGCGCGATTGTCTTTTATTATTCGGATAAAGAAGCAAATACATCGGTACGCGCTTAGAACACAGCGATACGTAGATCGTACTCGAGCCAATTGTGTTACCAACTTTCTCCTTACCATTTCTACTTTTTCCCATATCTTTTTTTTCGCAGCACACGCCCGCAAATCGAAACGACATTTTGCATACCTTATGTGTCTCGATCGAGCGGATCGATCGAGTTTTGCTTCTCTTTCTTTTTGTTTTTTCTTTTTTAATCTTGAACGCGTACGTACGAAGGAGATCTTGCCACCTACGGAAATTCCGGCCGCTTCGAGGTAGCTATTTCCTGCCTTGTTTCTACGCCTTTGTAAACCTCTTAGAGACCTTTAGCGTATATTTGGAAAAGTATATCCATGTACCACACATGTACATACCTACATATGAACTGTATGTATATATATATAATATCGAGCTGAGCGTAATTGGAAAGTAGCGATGGCATGTTACTCCAAGACTATGTTATCTTTTTGTATCACTCTATTTTATTTTCTTGTTTCTTCTCTCTCTGTCTCCTCTCTCTCTGTTTCTTTGGACTGCCTCCTACGAAAGTTCGTCGCGCCAGCGTAAAAATATGTATGTCTCTAGCGTGCTCCAGCGAGAAGGATATCGCAACTTTTGTATATACACGCGCGAGTTCCTCTTTTAGCTTTTTTTTTCTTTTTTTTATCACGCAACACCCTTCTGAAGAAAGTGCACTTAAATGCAATATATATGTTACCGGCAAACTATATAATTCCGGCATTTTATACAATGACTATGAAATGTATATTTATAATTGCTAAATAAAATCATCAGGCAGTGTATGAAATCAATTATATTATATATCTACACTTCTTGGGTATTATATGCAATACCCAGATACAACCCAGCTACAACCCAGGAATTCTATGAAATGGCTAGGTAAAACATATAAAAGTATTTAAATTACAAAAAAAAAAATGCATACGTTGCTGGGTTGTATCTGGGTTGTGTCTGGGTATTCCATAGAATTCCCAGGTATTCACCAGGTATTGTATAAATAAATTATATTATATAGATTTCCTAGGCATTCTATAGAATTCCTAGATGTTACTTATATACAATTTTAAAAATCATCAGGCATTGTATAAATAAATTATATACATTTCCTAGGCATTCTACAGAATGCCGGAATTATATATCTTGCCAGTAACATATACATACATACATAA
>JAIFRP010000008.1:1442047-1453271 GCA_032403825.1 Odynerus spinipes | reverse complement strand
TAATACATATTATATACATATATATATGTGTGTGTATAATACTTTGATTCTCGTTTTCCAATATGGAGCTAGCAAACGTAGGGCGGAACGTAGGTAGAGAGGGGATACGTAGTTAGATGCCTAGCAAATCGAAGGAAATCGATGTAAGGCGAAGGATTGTATTTTTTCTCCTTTTCCTTCATAAATATTACTCTTCTTACATCGATACCTTCCGAAACTTTTTTTTTCTATCTCTACGCATGCTCTACTCTTAATCCGATTAATCCGTTTACCATATTTATTACCACTATGTGCTACTCTTTAATCGGCGATGTATACACTTCGAACGACACGATAAATAACGCGAGATTACGATCTTACATAACATTTCTCTTTACGAGTTCGAACAACACGCTTTCTCTGGTACGCTGCCACTTTTATTGCCACGTATCTTACAAGGCGAAGGTCTTGGGACCGGGGCACTGATTCGAATGGGCTTTTTTCCCTCGATGAGCAGGTCTTGGGTATCTAAGTATGATCTTAAAAGGTTTCATCCTAATGTGACCTCATTTTCTAGAAATAGGTTTGACCGGGCTAGGATCTTAAGTATAAATAAGATTTATACGCTTATCGAAATTGCAACAAAACAAAGTGGCTGAATGTGTAAATTTCGTTAGTATAATTTTGACCAAATAGCTTGTTCAAAATTATTTTTCAAACACGAGGACGTATTAAGATGACAATTTTAAATCCAAAATTCTGTCGGGTCGTACTTGAGAACCCAGGATTTACTCATTGTAAAAAAGCAATATTTGCATCTGTGTCTCATTCTTCAGACCCCATCCTTGTTAGGCGACACTGTTGCGCGATACTTGCATCTTCCAGAAGAACCACTAATAATCTTATTTTCAGTAGTTCGCTGATAGATAAACATCTGACCTTTTTCTACTTGTCCCGTCTATTCAACATTCGAAATACCTTCTCATGTGTAAATATTTCATCGTTTACAAATGTACGCTTTCTTGTTTCGACTTCTTTTTAAAAATAGCGAATTTAACGATTCCTTTCTCTCTCTCTCTCTCTCTCTCTCTCTCTCTCGAAATAATGCTACAAGCGAGAGTTTATTTAACCAGTCAGTTGTGTTTGACGAGTGTACTCGTCATGAAGAAATGGCAATATTTCGTGTTATGACGAATATACTCGTCATGTTTAAACAGTAGTTGCAATTTACCGTTTAAATTGCAATTTTAGTGGAAACTAAAATATATTCGATTTGAATATTTGAAGGCCTAGGCGAAATTATAAAAACAAACGAATACAAGAACATAAATAATTATTATCAAAAAACTGTATATAGTGTGAACAATACGTCATTGCTTACTTTTTGCGACACATTTTAGGTACAGTAGAACTCCATTTATATGAACACGTCGGGGGACAAGTCGGTTCATATAATCAGATTGTTCGCTGGTTGTACAGATAATAAGAGCTCAGCTAAAGTTCTTGTAACCAGACACTAATAAAATTTCGTTCGTGTAAACGGAGTTCGTATAAACGGAGTTCTACTGTATACACTTTTCAAAGAGGTCGCCACAGCAAACTGGTTAAACGATTATGACCAAATATTTTCTTTAACATTGAATTAGAATGAAAATTAACATAACGTAACATATCAAAACAGCGATAACGATACTTTTCGTAGTTATCGTAAAGGATGCTAGATTTCAGATACTTTTATCACAGAGAAAGAGAAGTCGGACACAAGAGGGAGAAGTATCTTTCATAATACCTACCTACTCGGCGCATTCGTCCCGTCCATCTCCTTTCTATTATCTCGTCCGAACGTCCACACAGAGTTCAACCGAGATTCCACGAGACGAAACGAAAGGAGACAGTAGTCTCTTTCCGCTCTCGTGAAAAGCGGAAGGAAGGAAATATTCGTCAATGAAACATTGTTCTCAGGTGTTACAATAGACAGCACTTCTTCCCGGCGTTCGAATACTCGGTCTGGTGTACAACGAACGGTACCATGAGCGGTCCGGGTGGCGTCAAGTTCGTCGTCGCTTGCTGCGATCACTCCGACTTCTGCAATCGCGAGCTACAGCCCTCTTTTCCTCCTCACGAATTCGACGGTCAGCGTTCTCGAACCGGCAGCGACCTCGAAGGAGGTACAACGAGTATCGCCGTGCGTGCTTTCCTTACATCAATGAACGCGATATCGCGTCGCGAAGCTCTCTTTTATCTCCAACTTTTTTATACTCCGTTTCGTGATTAGATTGGACCGTTAGATTTTTTGGAATTCTCAAAGTGTAATTCTTTTTTCTAACTTGCAACAAACGATTGCAGTCGCTTAACGGGTTTTAACACTTTGAGCGCCATGTTATCCAGATGTGGGTGATGCATAAGTTGCCTATTTAAGTAATTTATTTATTTATTTAAAGGATTACGGTATTATCTTAATGTATAAATATACATAGGTATTCGGTAAAGTGGAAACAATAATAAAACAAAATTATATTACATTATTTTTGTTACAATTTGTTACAATTGTATATAAAGTTATATAAAAAAATTTGTTAACACGTTGAATGTCGTGGGGGACACCGATGACCTCAACTCAATTTTACAGATTGTATTTGAATAGTTGTTGTGTAATGTTTATTGTTATTTTTGAAAATGTAATCAACTCTACTAGAAGTGTAAGATCCAATATAAAAGATGCGATAGAGAATTTTTCCGAATCATCATTTTGAAAAATATTATAAATAAAATTAGAAGGCATTCGAGTTTGAGCAAAATCGATGCGGTACTTAACGTGTTAACTTTCCTAGAATCACTGTCAACTATCAAAATACGTTTGGCGTTCAAAGTGTTAAGGAAAAGTTTGATTTTTCATAACACACTTTCCTGGCATACGTAAGTTACCCGTGAGAAAATGAGAATTAAAATATAATACAAGTATAATCTAATAAGTGTCCATATTATACTACAGAAACTCGTTTGTTGAAGGTTATGCTTAGCGAGCAAGTAATTAAATTTTTTTCCTAGCACCTATATTCATAATTCATCTCGAGATTAATCAAGATCGTAGACTCAATGCTATCGCTTCCTGCTTCTTCCTTTCGAAAGAGACACGCTCGTTAAAATAACGAGTATCCTTGGTGTTCTCTGTCGTTTTCAATAATTTTTTCATCAAAGCGACAGTCACGGGATTAACATTTTTAGTCAAAAGTCGTTATCGCGAAACCTTGAACAACCGATTCTCAGACATTAAGGAAAGACTTTGAAAGAAGGAGCTTCGTAACGACGATATTCGGCAGAAGCTCGCACGACGATTAAGAAAGAAAGAAAGAAAGAAAGAAAGAAAAAAAAGAAAAATCAAAAGTCAAAGAAAGAATCAGGCTTTTTTTACCATCGACCTTGGTTGCTTATATGTGAAAGATCGTTCTGGGCGTTCACTCACGTCGCTCTATTCCAACAGGCAACGTCGCTCTTCATACACATACATATAATACACAATATATCTCGTTTTGCTTTATACGCATACCACGTTTGCTCGTTTCTCCTTTTCTCATTTTCCATAATAGTATATCTCGCTTCCACCTTGCCGATCTACATATATATATATATATATATATATATATATATATATATATACATATACATATACGTATTATACGTATATGCATAATATACCGAAGCGTGTACATATGCGTCGCGCCTCGGTTGACTAATATACGCGAGCGAGGTCCTTTTTTCCCCCTCTTCGAAAGGAGGAGGGATAGACGAGAGATTACTTTCGATCCGTCGAGCTCGAGAGCGTCTACGCATTTTTCTCCCCCCTCTAAAATTCGAGTACACGAGATTTTTTAAAGTACACCACGCACGCAACGTCGGCGAAGTTTGTTTCGTTGCATAAGTCGAGATAGCCGTGGTCGCTCTGTTTACGTTACGATATCTTTACTGCCTTTTTCTTATGCGCGTACATATGTACGTACCGTACACGCGTTATTCTCGTTGGTAAAGTGTCACATGCGTATATACTCGGAATTTATATCCGATCGTTCGCGATCGGAGATGATCGTTCATCGTAGTGTACGTAAATTTTATCGGCCATTCTTATCTTTCTTTACAGACGAGTAGAGAGTTAACGAGCTGCTCGATTAAGAGGACCAATTACGAGCATTTCCACCAAGAGTCGTTGTCGTCGTCGTCGAGACTACGACGACGACGTCTGTAAATAAACTGTAAATAGGGAAACAAAGCGATCGAAGAGAGAAAGAGAGAGAGAGAGAGAGAGAGAGAACGAGGTTTATTGTTAATGAATGACATCGTTGCATAGTGTTCTCCGCTATCATTTTCATAGAAATTGAAATGAAATCGTGTTGAAAAAGAATACGCGTAAAAGTTATTCCCGGTAGGTATATACGTTCGTCGATTTTTGGTATATGCTCGGAACGGGCCAACTGTGCGTGTATCATTCACATCTGTTATTTACGATGAGAAAAGGCCGCTGAGATAACGCCAAGTTGTATGCGCTACGATCGGATAAGATAACACTTCATTTTTCCACATTTTTGTCAACGCGTAAATTCCTCTCTCTCTGTTTCTCTTTTTTTTTTGTTAATTCTCCGTTACGGCAGAAAGAAGATTTCGAGATAACCTTTTCGGCGAAATTATTTTCGCGAAACACGCGTGCTCGTTGTACCATGACGCCATGAGAAAGAATGTCGATGTATCGGAAGTAGGCGTAGTGGAAGCGCGAACGGCTGTCGATCGACTCACCGGGATTAAAAATATCTCGCGTCTTACACAACGTCGCTTCCAGAGTTTTTAATCTTACCCCCGCTCTTCGGGAAGATTCGCGAACAAAAAAATTTCCTCCTACTTTCTAATGATTTCCTAATTTCTAATGATTCATGGAATTAAACAAATTTGCGATCGCGTACGATTGCAAACGGAAAAAAATGCAATACGACGTTGGGTGTAACAATGACGCGATGACGACGAACTCTCTCTCTCTCTCTCTCTCTCTCTCTCTCTCTCGTGCGGAATATTCGACTCGATTCGATCTTGCCCGGACGCGTTACCGATGATGTGTTTTTATCGGCATGAAAACAGATTACGTATCGTTAACGTTCGCAGAATGAAAGACCCGATAACGTATCGGACTGGCGGAATATTTTCAAGTTGGTATATCCTGCGAGGCTTTCATAGAATCGGGAGACAATGTTTCGGTGCGGATCGAATCGGCTAACGTAACGAGAGCAGCAGCGATAAGAGAAAGTTGAACGAAGTACTCGGTCCCTTTAATTCCTTTTATTTCGCGTAAATATAAGAGGCGTGTACGTAAAAAGGCAGTAACGACGTCGAGATAGCGAGAAGCATGATCAGGAGAGCGAGTACTTTTCAGAGGGTCCTCGCAGGGTGGTATATTTAAATCTCGAACCTTATTCTCCTCCCCCGTTCCTTTTTTTTGTCTCTTCTATCTTCTCGCTTCATCAACGAGCGTACGAATTCCCACGCTTCTCAATGACGCCGTTTGTCTCATCATATTCATCGTATTTGTTCGCATCAGTCTCAATGGGTATCATCATCATCCTTTGTCACGGTATTCCACTCGTACTGGAAAATTTATTATCCACTATTTTGGAGCAACGGAGTATTTGAAAACCTCGGACAAAACGAGAGACCGATCGATCCGTCTCTTCTCGAGATTTCTTCTCGATCCGGCGGTACTCTCAAGGGGACTCGAAGGTGTTCGCGTTTGCTCGCGTTCGAGTCGATCTTTCGTGACTGAGCTTAACACGGTCGCCATTAACCCTTGTGTTGTTTTTTCATGAAATAACCTATTAACAGCATCCGTGTGCGTGAAGGGACTTCGTCTTGCTGGATAATAGCGAGGATGGTAAGGTAAGTTCGGAGAAAACGGTTCGTATACCTTCGACCACGATGATCTTTGCTTGGAAGACTCTCGATCGATGCCGAGGTAGCGATAGTCGAGCTATCGAGAAAAAGAGACACGAAGGTTTTCGCACGTGCAAAAAGGCTCTCGTAAAGGCAACCACTCGATTTTGACGACAACGTGGACGGTAGAAACCGTAACGAAGAGTTACTAACGAAACAATTGTTTTCCTTCGTTATCCTATATCTCCCCCTTTCGTCATTCGTGATTGGCATGCTTGGCTATACGTAGTTTAGGCTGTGGGGTGCTTTCAGTGTGTGGGAAACGTTTGCCCGGATCTACCGCACGAATTGGACTTTCAGCTTGGCCTTTCTTGCACGAAACGCTTTTGCATTTTGCTCGTTACTCTTTTTTTCCCTCGCTCGTTTTGCGGAACGCCACACTCGATGACCGGGGGCCGCGAGCCGCGAGCCGCGAGCCGCGAGCCGCTTGTACGGTCTCTTTTGCTTCGAGAGTGGCGTTTTCCCCGCGAGCGAGCCGTAAGCTATCAACACGCGATAACGGAAAGTCGTCGTCTTGTCAAAAGTGTCGTTGAACGGAGACGATGCGACGTGGGTCACTTGGAAAATGGCCTTGACGATAGCACTGCCTATATGCGCGATCTGCGTGATCGTGATGGTTATTTATCACATACACATGTCGAGAAGAAGGCCCGCGAGACATTTCCCGGATGACTCGCTGGAGGCACCGGATCGACCCATTCTCGGGGGCGTCACCATCAGAGACATGCTGGAGATGACGACCAGTGGCAGTGGTTCGGGTAGGTCGAAAGAAATTAAAGAAGTTACGTCCTTTTCTTTTTGATTCTTTTAGTCTCGCGATGGGTAGGTATATCTTAACCCTTTTTATACGGCTGTGTTATTCGCGAGGATATTTTCGCTGTACGGGCCAGTTAAACGCGAGCGTACGTTTTATCGCAGTAGGTAATAGATGGGATATTACAACGTAATGTATTTTAACACGTTCGCTACCGGAATCTGAGACGAAAATCTCGTACCACAGTCCAGGGAAAGTTTTCTCTTATAATATGACTTCAATTGGAATTGGGGTTTTCAACATTATATTTATAACATTGAAAATAAACAAAATATGCAATTTTCCACACCGAGAACACCCTGTATCTATTTTGTTGTTTTAGAAATGTGTTTTGATTTGTTTCATACACAAGAAATGAAACGTCGTGTATATGCGACGTCGGTAGCGAACATGTTAAAGTATTTCGATTTTAACATTGTTTAACACGTTCCGTGACGAGCTGTTTTTGCTCGATTTTTCATTCAAGCCATGTACTGTGTTGACTAAAGATTGATATATTATCACACAATATTTGCTTTGTTCTATGCTCCATTTTTTATGATGCCTCATTCTTTTGGTGGAAATATATTCTACAGTCTTAAACTTATTATAAAATATATGTTTTTAGCGTACTAAATAAATACGTCAGCGTGTACTACCGATGGCACACGCGGTCTGAATGAAAAGTTTAACGTGTACTATCGGTGGTACACGCGGTCTGAATGAAAAGTTTAATGTGTACCATCGGTGGTACACGTGGCATGGCAGTGAAAAATCAGAAAATTTGGATATACACATAAGTCTAAAATCGCAGAATTTGCAACAGTAATGGATTAGCCGATGCAAAATATTAGGGTGACTATAGTTACCGGTAGGATATAGTGAGCGTACGAAAATATGGGTGACTATAGTTATCTATGGTATCGAAAGGGTTAATTTTTGATCAGTGAGACGTTGGATGGTTCAGTAAGTTCCGATTCCTACGAAATTAACTCGTCAAGTGCCATGTCAATCACCGGTGATTGACAATATATTTTTTGTTCAGGCTGTCAGTCATCAGTGGCTGACTATACAAAATTTTGTCAACTTTCGTAGTACTTTTTACAATATTTTCAAACTTTTTATGCTCTTCTAATTTTTTGTCGCAAATTTTTGACGAAACATTTAAAGTGTATTTACAATATTGCTATTTGTGACTGAGGGTATATAAGCTCGGCGCTTAACCCATTCGCTGCCAACTACGAGATACCTCGTAGATTGTGATATAAGTTTGAATTTACTCCTGTTTTCCGTGAAATTATTATTATTAATTACAGCCATAAGAGTTAGAAATAATGACGGAGGATGAACAATATATTTTAAAAAAGAAGAAAGAGGAAAAGGAAATTTAAATATGTCGTTTTGAAAAAAGAATAAAATTTACATCAATTTTTTAGATAATTCGACGACGCCTAGGGTAAGGCGCTTAATTTTCTTTGCAGCGAATGGGTTAACGTGTTAATTTGACCGAATCCCTAAATTTACTGGATAATCCGAAACTTGTTCAATCCACTCATTTTATTAACATACGATATCCATTAGATTAGTACGAATGCTTTTTCCAATGTTCGTTCTCTCCCAAGTAGGCCTGCCGCTTCTGGTACAGCGGAGCATAGCACGCCAGATTCAGCTCGTCGAAACGATCGGTAAGGGTCGTTTCGGCGAAGTCTGGCGTGGACGTTGGCGGGGCGAGAACGTTGCCGTTAAGATCTTCAGTTCGCGAGAGGAGAGATCCTGGTTTCGAGAAGCGGAGATTTATCAGACGGTGATGCTAAGGCACGATAATATCCTTGGTTTCATTGCCGCCGATAATAAAGGTACGTCATTGTTATTTTTTTCCTGCGAACATCTTACGACTCGAAACGATAACCACTATACGGGTTATTTGCGTTTGCTTTCGTAGATAACGGTACCTGGACGCAATTGTGGCTGATCACGGATTACCACGAAAAGGGATCCCTCTTCGATTACCTAAACAGATCGACCGTCGACACGAACGGAATGATCAGAATGGCCTTGTCGATCGCCACCGGCCTAGCGCATCTTCATATGGAGATCGTTGGTACCCAAGGTAAACCGGCCATCGCTCATAGAGATCTCAAATCGAAGAATATTCTCGTTAAGACGAACGGCACCTGCGCGATCGGCGATCTTGGATTAGCCGTTAGGCATGACGTGATCACTGACACGGTCGATATACAACTGAATAACAGGGTTGGAACGAAACGCTATATGGCACCCGAGGTAACAAAACTTTTACAACGAGGATATCTCAGAGATAGCGATTCAGATCTTTGCCCTAACGTTCCGCGTGTTTTCTCGTCTTTTCGCAGGTCTTGGAGGAGACGATAAACATGAATCACTTTGATTCGTTCAAGAGGGCCGACGTCTACGCTCTCGGTTTGATCTTCTGGGAAATCGCGAGACGCTGTAACGTAGGTGGAATTCACGATGATTATCAACTGCCGTTTTATGATTTGGTGCCTTCCGATCCAACGATCGAGGAAATGCGAAAGGTCGTTTGCACCGACAGACAAAGGCCCTCCATACCGAATCGGTGGCAGTCGATCGAGGTTGGTATCGAAAGGCTGGGTAAATTTTGGTAAATTTGGTTAAAAGTGTGTAATGGTAATTTCGTAAGATCATTTCGGTGGTATAGCATGGAATACTGTTTTTTTTTTTTTTTTTTTTTTTCCCCTAAAGTATCGCAAAGTTTCGGTCGTTGGTATAAAATTGACGAAATTTCTTTCAAGGCTCTGCAAGTGATGTCGAAGGTGATGAAGGAATGTTGGTACCACAATGCCGCGGCAAGACTGACCGCACTCAGGATTAAGAAATCTCTCGCTAACTATGGTGCTATGGAGGATCTAAAGTAGACCGACGAAGATCACGAGGGACCATTCCGAAAGTGTCAGTGTTGTTACGCTTTACGAGCGGCGAGCGAGAAATGCGATCGGAAGCGATACGCGGACGTAAACGCTTGCACAAACTTTTATTCCATTAGAAAATCCGTTACGTCGCGTTATCGTGGATAGAACATTGCGAAGAAAGTTACTCGAGAGATTCTAGACGGATAAAAGAGATCGTTGAAGTCCTTGCGACGTAAGATCTTGTCGTTTACGTTGCTTTTAGTTTTGCTTTGGGAAAGCGTGCCGATTTCGAGCAACGCGCGCCGAATCCATATCGACGAAGGCAAGGAGTTTTCAAGTCCGTTTTTCACGCGGTAAATCTTTTCCGGTAAATCACCGATGATACTTTTTTTTTAATCGGTACATTTCGTACGAGTCTCGTTACTCTTTCCTTTCTGGAACGTAACGACGAAGCGTGAGTCGATCGAAAACACTTTTGGTTAATCGAGGAGTAACCTACGTTAAATTTACTGCTGTATATTTATTATAATAATATTAAGATAAAATACATCAATTTATTGCGTAGTAATGTTTATGGATTAATATTAATCGATAACGATAAGTTTATATGTTAATGCATACGCGCGCGCGCGCATACGCGATTATTCGAACAGCGTCGATTAACCAAATGGTATTTAAGATAAGGATAAGGGTAATATAATATAACGATTGACTCTCGTTCGGTCGGGCGTCCCATTCATGAGGTAACGAGCGAACCGGAATCTTTTTTTTGAATATTCCTCCGGGTTTAGTTGGGTTTTTTGACTTCGTCTAAATCGCACTATACTTTTCGAATTTTAACCTGTCTTCGATGTTTTAACAGTGTGAACAGAAACCGAACTTTTGAGAGCATGTACCATACAACGTGTTACAAGAGAAATACATATACACATACATATTTCCGTTTTCGACGATGCAAGCTGAACGTTGATTTAGAGGAAAGATAAATGGAAATCGAGAAATTGATAATTTTGGATGCACGTGTAGCTAAATATGTCACAGGCGATGCCGGGTAATTCGGATATGCAATTTGTACCAATTTTTCATTTTTCTAATCGACAAAATTTATTCGACCGGTTTTCTCTTCGCGTGAAATTAACGAGTAGACATCCGAGATGATAGCGCCTTCGTTTCAAAAGTATTTCAAAACAAGACAAAGTGTAAAATAAGAAATTCGCGGTTGCATAATGCGAGCCTTATCGCATTTTTTGTTGACATTGGAAGGCCTTTTATCTGCGAGCGATTATTATATTTACCGATTGGCGTATACACGTATAACTACGTATTTAACGTAGATGTAATCAAATGTTTCTCTTAAAACGCACGTTTGCGTAATATCGTGCAACTTAATTATGGTATGCAAGGATATACCGCGATTATGTCGAAACGTGTTTCCTTTGTAACACAGGAAGGCTGAAATTGAAGGGTGCTAAGCTCAAGAGCGAATGTAATAAGGTAATGGGAGAAAAAGGAGTACGAGTAAAATTAACGATAGCGCGAGAGCGGATTTGCGCGTCTGTGGAACAAAAAAAAAAAA
>JAIFRP010000008.1:1415623-1426761 GCA_032403825.1 Odynerus spinipes | reverse complement strand
GGGCTCTCTCCCTCTCTCTCTCTCTCTCCCGGGCGCTCTCTCTCTCTCTCAACCCAAGCGTTTCCGAAGAGGGTTCGAGCGAAGCTCGATATTTCCATAATATTATCTCGTTTTCTCGTAAACGCGATAGAGGGTGTAAGGTGTCGTTTCCTCGATTCCGAGTATAGTGGGGATTCGAGAGAGCTGCTCGCGTGTACTAATATGGCGCGCGAACGTGGGCTTGAGTATTGCCGCGCTCGAGTCGCACGGTTAAAAATAGTCATAAGCTGTGTGTATACGTGCGAGAGCAAAAGGGAAAGAGGAAGAGAGAGTGCCGAGAGAGCGAGAAAGAGAGACGGGATAGATAGAGACACGAAGTGGCGCTATTTTAACGAGATCCGTTGCGGTAACGTCTCTTTTTCGCTCGTTCTACCAACAGGTGGAACAACCCTATCACAACCACCCCCCTCTCCCTACCCTTCCGTTTCTCTATCTCTATCTTCATCTCTATCTCTTTGACTCTACTTCTTCCTTTCTAATTTCCACCCGAGTCTCCGCGTTACCGATACCTCGAATTTCCTCAATGAACGCTCCTCAACGACGACGTACTCGTCGAAGGTCGAGTTTCCAAAGAAAATCACACTTTTCCGTAAGTAACGCCACCACCGGTCGGCGATGTCGTCATCGTTGGCTAGCGAGCAACGAGAGAAAGCGAACGACAGGGAGGAGGATACTCGAGTAGAGTATTACGAGGCAAGGTAACTATGTTTAGAATTGCCGAGGTAGCGACTCTTCGTGTATTTCAGGTGCGAGTAACTTTGCTGCTTGGACCAGGGCCAATATCGCGAGCATAATCCGTGCAAATTTTCAAACATATACATCCACATAGTTTCGGCACTGCGCGACCGCGGAGATACGCTATAAATACGGATCGGAGGATACTGATTCAGCGGCCTTCTCTCTCTCTCTATCTCTCTCTCTGTTTCTCTCACTCTCTCTTTCCTTCTCTCTTTCATATTTTATACGAGATATCAGAAAGAAAAAGTCTGCTCCTTTCAACCAACCTGGCACGCGCTTTCGAAAGCTGGTCGATTTGATCCTGGAAATCGACGACGACTTCCTGGTGCTTCTTTCGCAACAAATGCGCGGTTTCCTCGCTCTCGAGATGAACATCCTCCAAGAGTTTGCGCAACTTTGCCAGTTCCGTGTCCCTCTTCTTGTTGATCTCGAACTACGACGAAAACGATGAGACAACGGTTCTTCCTTTATCACCTCGAGGATAGAGACGATAATAAGGACTCGATGGGGGACTTACCTGAGATTCGGCGCCACCTTCGGCCTCTTCGAGGCGTTCGGATAGCTGGATGACTTGCACGCTCAAATCGGCGCGCTCGCGTTCGATCTGCGTTAGAAGAAAAGATCAATGTCGCATGTCGTAATGGAAATTTATCTAATGTTTCGTTAGTTTAATTAATAACTTTTCGAGTAATTCATCTTTATCGTCACGCGATCGGAGAGAGATCGACAAAGATCACGAAAGTGGGATCTAAGCGTGGATCTAAACTCGCACGGTTTGGTTACTCCGGTGCAAGCTTGACGTCAGGTTTCTTCTCACCGCGAATAGAACGATCTAATTTCGGACGGAGTCACTCTATATTGGGAGCTTTATTCATATTACAAACGAGGCGTTTATCGCGAGCGGAGAGTCGCGTGATACGACGTCTCTCGCGATCTTTATCCGAGAGGTCCGCTCGGCGCCACAGGTATCTTACGTGCAAGATTTAGGGAAAAGATGAAGACCTCGAATGTGTCGGGAAACGTGACTCCGATTTTAATAATAATCATTTATCGCCATCGATGTTTATGTTCGAGATTCTCGAGACGGGACAGCAATTTGGCAGTGATACGAGTCAAGGATTCCATCGACGGTTACAGACGGCAGACAGACGGTCAACGTTGTCCAATTTGTTTAAATTGGACTTTTAATCGTTTTCGTAAAAATTGTAAATTATTCCCGCAAAAATTATGTTACGACGGTTATAAGCACGAAACTTCGGTCGTACGAGAAGAAATCTTTTCTCTGCGTCGAGTTTACACCGTCATTCTTACGGAATGCGAAATTTCCACGAGATATTATTATCATCCGCGCGCGTTATTTTCGCGTTATTTTTAAGATCCGCGCCGTCCAATGAAAGTTATTCTTTGCGCAAAGCGGCCGATCCGCGGCGGCAGCATACTTCGAAGGAATGTCGGAACGCTCCGAGAGAGCCGCGCATCCCCAAAAATAGATCGGACTCTAGAGCTGGACATTTCGACATCCTGTCGCCCCCCACTACGGCCTTCGGTCAGAACGATGGACCACGGTCTTATCGTATTTTTTTTTCCTCCCTCTCGAGGGTCACGGAATCGTACCTACTCACGCTTCAAGGCATCGACGAAAATCCGAAAATAATTATATTCTATCGCGATCGCCGATACACAACGTGGCTTTGATTCCACGAGACGAGGAAATCATGGTTGGGGATTCGTAAAAAAAAAAAAGAAAAAAGATATAAGATTTAGTTGTCGCAAGTACTCACCCTCTGACGCAGCTCCCTCTCGGACTCCAGGTCATCCTGCAGTAGGCGGATTTTGTCCTGAAAAGAGAAAGGAAGGGGAATGTAAAACGAAGGCGATCGAATGATCGACTCTCGCGATCGGACGAAACCACGATCGTCGTCCGACTCTCCTTTACGTAATGGAAGCTCGGGCGACGAAAATATCCGAGGCTCGGTATTTCGGAAAGACGCGACTTCGCGACCTTTTTTTTTCCAACCGGCCCAGATAGAAAGGAGAATTCGGCTAGGCTGAGGAGAGAAGAGGTTAATTTCGCATCGAGTAATTTCCCTTGGATCGAGAAGGATCGAGGTCGTCGCGGATAACGTCGCGAGCGATCGGCCTCGGCTCGCCGGCGAACGCGCGACTATTTTGGGTAGTCTAATACTTTCGAATATGCGGCCGATAGTCGCGGTTGTACACTCTCGATTGGCACTAACAATAAGTTCGTCTTTATGGTTCACTGAACTTTGTCGCGTCACTGCCATTCCATTCCGATCATCACACTCCGATCATCACTCGATCCGTGGGACACTCGCGTCGGTCGGTCGATCGATCGATCGATCGATCGAACGAACGGTGGAGATCGGTCAATAGTTTCGGTAGTTTGTCACCGGAGGTAGGAGGACGGGTTTAATAAAGTTTCGCGCAGGTGAGACGATTAGGCACCTACCTCGAGTCTGGAGAGAGCGCTCAGGTCGGCGCTGTACTCGATGCTGACATCGGCAGAGCCCGCACCGCCGGTGGAGCGGTACGTGTACTTGGAGGTTTTCGCGACGGCCGAAGACGACATTCTCGATCTATTAGATTTATCCTCTCTCTTCTGTCGATCGCGGAACTCGATTCGAGAAAAAAATCGACGGAAACTTGGGAACGAACGACTGCGCGCGACACTCTTTTCTTTTTTTTTTTCTTTCCCCCTTTCTAATATCCTCCTGTACTTCCTCGAGAACTCGGAGAGACGCTTCCCTCTTCGCGTCTGTTTAGCAACTATCTCTCACTCTCTCTCCCTCTTTTCCTTTTCTTCCGCTCGTTCGCTTCCTCGTTCTCGTTGTTCCTCCTCTTCGGCGTTTCGGAGCCGACCAGCGCCCTACTCGTAGTGCGCGACCCGTCGTCGTTCGTATGGCGCGCCGGCCGCTCCATGGCTTCCTCAAAATTCGACGGACAACGCAGGCGCACTAGATCCTCCCCCTCTAGATCCCACCCCTCTTCTTCTTCCGCCCTCGCGTCCTCGTCGTCGGTCTTCCTCCTTGTCGCGTTAACAAGAGGCGAGAACGAGAGCATGAACCACCGAACGCTCGTCCGATCGTAAACGCCCACGCATCGTGCCTACTCGCGTTCTAGCTCGCGATCCGAGGGAGAGTAATATATTCATTAGGAGGGCTGACGTTACTTCTAGCGGAGAAACGGAAAGAAAGGAGGAAAGAGAAGAGTGAAAACGGGGAACGGGATCGAACGAAAGAAAGAAACGAAAGAAAAGTACTCTTTTTTTTTTAATGTTTATTTCGTATGTTTTTTTTTATAATCTATTAAATTAAATCGATTTAAAGATTAAAATTAGAATCGTTTAGCTCACGAATGATTTTATTGCCGCACTTTGTTTTTTTATTATTTATATGTAAGTACGAGTAACGAAGCGAAAGAGGCGCAAGGCTGGCTGACCCTACACCAGCTTTTACTACTCGCGCTCCACGATTCATGTCCGATCATCTTCCACTTTCATAAGACTCGTAACATTCGTCTCGTGACGCTTCCGAGATACTTACCTGACGTGGCGGGATGGAAAAACGTCGTTCGATTAAATCAGCTGCCAACTAATCGCGTTGCTGCGGCGGGACCGAAAAAGAAACGATTTGCTGACTCAAGCGGGACGAATTTTACCTCGGATCGAGAAAGATAAATTTTACCGATTTCTCGGAATTCGTGGTGGATACATTTCTGTCGTGGATGTTTTTATTACAATTTCTTTCTTTCTTTTTTTTTTTTGGCAATGCAGGAATTAAGTGCTGGGACTTGGTATTTGGTATTCATGGAAATGCCGTACACGTTTTTTAGATTCCTACGTAGAAACTTTGTATTTCTCGTCTATTTGTACGATGTAAAAAGTTTAGGCGATTACAATTTTTTACTTCTATTTTTTTTTGTATTTTTCAGTTCCAAAGAACGCGAAGGAAAAATGACGAATATTTTCAATCGACGTTACGCGTCCTCGCCTCCCTTTTTTCGCTCTATCAAAGTGGTAGAATCGGATACATCGCGAGAGATCTAAAAAGAGGAATCATCACGATTCTAATTTTTATCATCCCATTGATACATAAAATAAAGAAGGGGAAGAGAACGATCTTCGCGATCTTCTTTCTCCGGTGTTCCGTCGGTTTTCACACAATTTTCTCGGTCTCCCACCTCAAGCTAAGAGCGTCGAGTGTCTATAAAAGGTCGCCGAGCGATGGTGGGCAAAGACGCTCGGTCGGCCTAGCCGGGAGCTCCACGAGTAATTTGAGATTGGCCCCTTCTCTTCGGTCCTTCATCCCTACTTCTTCTTCTTCTTCTTCTTCTTCTTCTTCTCCGTCGTGGTCGTCGCCTATGTCGTAGTCTTCTTCTCCTCGCGAGAAGTCGCGTGGCTCACCCTGGTGGAGAATTCCAGTCGAGAAAAAGAGAGACGGAGAAAGAGAGAAAGAGAGAAAGAGAGAAAGAGAGAGAGAGAGAGAGAGAGAGAGACGGTCTTCTTCGCTCTCATCGGATCGGTTGACCAGAATAAACATCAACCCCCTTCTCCCTTTTCTCTATTAACCGCCACGAGACTTCGCGCACGTATTTTCCACGCATCCGCGTTTTCGAGCAGCCTTTTCCAACCTCGAGACTCTCCGAGAGAGACGTTCACCGAACAGGAATTCTTCTTCTTGTCCTCTTCTTTCCACTCCATCCTTGCATCTTCTTTACGAAATTGGCTCGCCAGGAGAGCCGCCTAACGATCGTTCCATCTCATAATTCGCTACTATTCCTCTCGCCTCGTTAACCGACACAGATACCTATATTTACTCGACTTCTCTTCAAACTTCCTCGTTTAACGAGCCTAGTCCGTTTCCACGAAGATATCGAAAAGTTTCGAGCCTCTTGCGAGCCGATGGATAGCGTTCCCATTTTTCTCGATCCGGTTAAAGGAACGAACCCACGATGCTTTGGTAGCGTCGTGAAAGCGCACTGCCCTAATTTCCTATAAATATCTCCTTCTGACTCCCGTTCGGCTGCAATTCTCATGCACTGTATCGAAAGATCTTGACTTCTTGACCATCTGTTTGGTGTTTATAAACATGGCCGCTCTCTCTCTCTCCCCCCNNNNTCTCTCTCTTTCTATCTGTCTTTCTCTCTTCACCGATCGACATGTAAACTTGACCCCACGCTTACCCTGCCTCCGGTGATCGCAAAAATTCCAAGGATGCGATCGACACACGTTCGTGCCGTCTAAACGGTATCGTCGTGCGACTCACCAAAATTCGATCCTAAAGGCAGACTCGGATTTATTGCGATCTCTCGGTGGCTCCGTTACCTAGCTATTTAATCGCAGTAGCCGGTGGTGGTATCATCGCGTCGTTGATCATTGGGACAGCGCGATCGAGCATGGACTAGCAGGTGGCTTTCGGAACGTTCGTCCGTAGCCTCTTATTAACGGCGAGACAGCTGGATTCGAAGCACCGACGGATTAAAAGGAACACATTGAGGATATTTAGAGAATACGAAATCGTGTTGCGATCCTCTCTCTCTGTTTCTATCTCTTTCTCTCTTTCCTGAGTGGATCTGGATCGAGTAGAATTTAGGTCGCCGGTGGATCAACGTTTTGGATTCGTAATGCATAATAACGATGTTGCGAAGTCCGTTCATCCCGAGTTAAATTTGATCGCGCTTAACGAACGATCTTCGGAACACGAGATTTACGACAAACGTTCGATAAATCCTCGTAACGTTAAAACGCGATCCCGCGAAGAGCCGTTGACTCAGCGTCCAAAATTGTCGTGAAAAACGTCGACCGCCGAGCTTTTCGGCATTGCGAGCAAAATCTCAAGATGACTAAGTTGTTCTATTCCTGTCCTAACGGTCTATGTACTTTATATCTGACTCGGGGAAAAAGTAGAATGAGCTTTACAACGAGTCTCTATTGCGTCGATACTTTATTCGTTTTGCGGGTATGCGCTGGCTGGATTAAAAAAGGATTTGCATAAACAAGTATCGTATTGTGCGATTACGCAGAACGCGTATCCGATAGAATTGAATATCAGCCAAGGTGACGAAGCATCCATATCCGAATAATTTCTATTATGATCTCGAGTGCGTTCTAATAACGATGACAGCTTGTTGTCGAGCACTGGGAGACGGTCGTCAGGCGATTCATTTATCCACTAATACATTTACCAGCCCATAAATATCTCCGCATTGATTTATTGGCTGGAAGATCGAAGTCACGCCTTTCTTCCTTCCGTCATCGAACGCGCGTCTCTCTTGATCGATATTAATCGCCGAACGTCGCTATGGTAAGCTTCTCGCCAATTTTCGATACCGCCGCTACGTTTGGCACGATAACTCGAAGCGTTTAGGAAAAGCACGAGACGCCACACTAGACGATGTAGATCGGTGAGATTTTCGCTTTTTTTAAATTGGGATGGAATGTGGAAACGGGGATTACGAGAACGTTATACCTCGAGGAGGCTTTTAAAAAAAGCTCAGGGCTTTGGCGTTGCGATGCTGCTGCCATCTTCTCCGAAAGGGGTGCATCAGTACGCTGACGACGTGCGACTTTCAGAATTCGTGTAACTTCTATCGGTAACTTCCATGGATGACGCTAAAATACTCAAAGGGTAACTTTATCGTCCGCGTTTGCGTCTAATCTCGCCTAATTCGAAAGATTCGACGAAGTTGGCAGCACGGTTTCTCGAGGTTCGAGACTGACATTTAAAATAGGATCGTTCCGCGTAAAATCGATCATTTTTCGAAGTAATATGTCTTAATTTGCTAAAAACTAAACATTGTAGCTTTTTGCTTGAAATAAATAGGAGGATAACAAAATTTGTAAAAGGATTAAAAAATAGGCTACAAAAATAGGAAAAAGATCGAGAAACGGAAGAAGAGGAAGAAGAACAAAAAGAAGAAGAAGAGTAAAGGAATCCGTTGTTCTTTCTTTCAATCCGAGACGCAGTTTTTCGTGACCGCCAAGTTTCTTTAAAAAATACTTCTGGAGTATTGTTTGACGCATGCAACGAGTCGACCTCTTCCACTACACCAGACTTCACGAAGAATATAAGCAAACGGTAATAAAAACTGTCTTTAAACATGGAAACGAACGAAGTTGCTACATTTTCCACGAACAAAAGCACTCAACCCGAAGAATCTTAGAAAAAGCATAAAAGCATAAAGCTTTCCTCTCGTCGGCGCGAGGTAGGGAAAAGCGATAGCGTGAAAACATCATGTTTGATTTCCGCTAGTCGAAAGGTTCACGGAGAGGTCGAAGTCGAGGAAGCGAGAAGGGAGAGGATACGTAAAAGCTATTCTTAAAATAGGGCTCGTGTGAAGGCGCGAGCGAGTTCGCAGGGCGAGAAGAGAAGAAGAGAAGAAGAGAAGAAGAGAAGAAGAGAAGAGTAGGTGCGTGAAGAGAGAGATAGATAGATAGATAGATAGATAGAGAGAGAGAGAGAGAGTATAGAAGAGAGAAGAGAGAAGAAGAGAAGAAAAGAGGAACTCGTGGAGAGGAGAAGAGAAACGAGGAGGGTGAGCGACGTGCCTCGCGGGTCGCCGGCTCTTCGGGGTCCGAGCTTCGTCCGAAACGAAGCGCCTTCGTAGCCGGCGCTCTTCCTTCTCATCGGAGCCTCATTTACGAACCGTTCGAACTAGGATCGGTTCGTCGCTCGTCATATCGAGGCTCCGACCTCCTCTCATCCTTTTCTTCTTTTTCTCTTCTTCTTTTTCTCTTCTACTTCTTCTTCTTCTTCTTCTTCTTCTTCTTCTTCTACTTCTACTTCTTCGTCCTCCTCTTTCTCATCTATTTCTATTTCCATTTCAATTTCTTCTTTTCATCTTTTCTCCATCCCTCCTCGTTCAATTTTCCCGAATCGAGCCGCGAATACGAAAACTCGTGTCAAAGTTCGCGCCGGTGGTACCGCGGTGTGCTGCTCTAGTGGTAGTGGTGGTACTTCTAGTGATAGTGCTGGTGGTGGTGGTGGTGGTGGTGGTGCTGCTGCTTGCAGTGGTGGTGCTTGTGTATAGATGAGGGTAGCGTTAGCGGCGTGCCATTGGGGCTGCTAGCTCGTACCCGACGCATTCGCGAGACCGCCGTTGGCGGTGTTCGCTGTAAAACGGATCTACCTCGAGAAGCTTTACCCCTTTTTTAGAGGTCCTTTCACTTTCGCTCGGTGGAGGAGGAGGAGGAGGAGGAGGAGGAGGGAGGGAGGATCATGGCGTCTTACAGATCCTACGTAAGTTTTGTTTCCTATGTGGGATGGCCGCTTTGAAACGGAGCTTGCGAGCTTTCATCAATTGCAAACGACTGATTTTGTTGTTATCGCTCGCAAATTTCACTTTCGCTCGGAGGAGGAGGAGCAGGAGGGAGGAACATGGCGTCTTACAGATCCTACGTAAGTTTTGTTTCCTATGTGGGACGCTTGTTTCGAAACGGAGCTTGCGAGCTTTCAACAATTGCAAACGACTGATTGTTTCGTTATTGCTCACTAATTGGGGTTTTACAAACAAAACTGTTAGACGACGCCACGTGATCCGTTTCCGACGTGCGCGTCTCACGGTAAGAAACAAATCGCGTCGATTTTTTCCAAGGTTTAACTTTGAGAGCTTCGAACGTCTCGCAAGTCGGATCTCGTGGTCGGACGCCGAGAGATGAAGGGCAAAGTGTGGTTGCTTGGCTGGGTGGCTGGCGGTCGGTAAGGGGTAACGAGATGCAAATATTTGTCGGAAGATATGAAACGTCGCTGAACTTTCGGTCGGAATGGAGACGTTGGGCGTGCCCTAGCAGCGGTAGCTAGAGAGAAGCGTGGACTCGAAGGCGACGTGTCGGCGGTGGCGCGGCTAGCAAAATTAGCCGGGTCTTTCCCAGACGACGTCTGCCTGCCGCCGGCCATGCGCGCACGCACTTCAACATATGCAGGTAGACGTGTGCATGCATCTAACGTATGCACGTGTACATCTACACATGTGCGAGCGGACGTGTATATATATTTATACACACACACACACACACACACACACACATATATATGGATTAAAATTATAAGTTGATTTCGGCTAATGTAGAGAACGGATATCTTTTTCGTATTTATTCGTATTTATTTTTATTTATTATTTTATCATCTATAAATTTTGGGTTATTATGCACTAAGTACTTTTAGACCCAAAATTGAACGCTCTTTTAATTTTCAGAAGCAAAAATACACTATCCCGTTTAAAAAATCAGCGTTGACCTTCGAATGATCCGAACGCCTGCACTCAGAAAGGAACTCGATAGCCCTATCTGATGTCCCCCTCGAAACCCTATAACTTCTGTCTGACACATTTTTTGATCTCTCGCTTCGTTTCCGAAAAATTCGTCTGGGTCACTATAAATGACTCGCCTTATACATACGCACGTGTGCGTATACGTTTACATACGAAGGTATATAGGTACGCACATTGAGAGAATAAGAAACAGAGAGAGAGAGAGAGAGAGAGAGAGACAGAGAGAGAGAGAGAGAGAGAGAGAGAGAGAGGGAGAGAAACACACGTACGAGTGAGAGAGCGTACGAAGCTTTCTTCCGGCGAGCGGGGTGCTACTTCTTGAAATATAGGCGGCTGCGATCGGTGCCGAAGGCGATGGCTCGAGTAGAGGGTGTCGAATGTCAAAGCTTTCGACTCGAAGGAAATACGGACTGCCAGCGACAGACGTAATACCGTGATCGTACACGGTGTGGGTATATATCTACTCTCCTTTCTTAGCGTTTCGTTACCGGGGCTATTTTCTTCCGAGCAGAGTCAACGAAGATTAGATACCATCTACCGATTATCCATTACCGAGTAAAAAAAAGAAAGAAAACCGGATCCTTTTCTCTTTCATGGCTACTCCCTAATAGAGTTATTAATTCTCAGGGCTAGATCGTAAAAAAAAGAAAATGTAACGAGTTTCTAATCGATAACGAGGGCGATGGGAGAAGAGGGAAAGTGGAAATTCGAGACGAAGGAAATCGCGTGGTTGCCTCTCTTTGCCGAATGATCCACGCGTAATATCGTTCGATAATAACTTTCCACGGTGGAGCAGTAATACGCACTGCGCGGAAGTTGGAGCAGGCTGAATACGATTAAACGGTAGACTAGAAGGTGCCGAGAGAGGGTGTATGGATGAAAGAGTGCGAGAGAGAGAGAGAGAGAGAGAGAGACAGAGAGAAGAAGATGGCGAAGGAGGAGGAAGAAGGAGGAGGGGAAAGAAGATTTAACGGCTCTTTTGAATATTTCACGACAAGTCGTCTCTACGGCAAAACGTTGCACGGATCGCTTTAATTGAGCATCCTCCGCCTTTTCATTTCATTTCTCTCTCT
>JAIFRP010000008.1:1386818-1397294 GCA_032403825.1 Odynerus spinipes | reverse complement strand
ATAAAGAAAAGCGAAAGGGTTGGCGCGCGCGCGTGCGACATTATTGTTTTTCGCGAGGGATGCGCGAAAGAGACTCTCTTCTTCTTCTCGCCTCAGACTTGACAGCCCTCCTCCTTCCTTTCGCTATGCGCGTAAAGTACCGACGACAAAAGGGGATTCCTCGAGTTGTCGTTCGCTAGTAGTCACGATTAAGGAGTCTTCGGGTCTTCAACGGCTAGGTATTACGAGTTCCTCGTGTCGTATACTCAACGATGGAAAGATAGAGAAGTTTTTTATTTATTTATTTATTTGTTTACGGCAACCACCTTTAACAATAATAATAATCATACATATAGTGCGCTTGAGTAATTTGTATATATTAATAATCAAGATAAAGAATAGCAACTAAAGCATAAAACATACGACAATTCAGTGATATACAGGGTGTACATTTTTCACGATTTTTCAAGTACCTACTTGCGATAATTTAACAAAAAATGTTTTAAACAAAAGTTGATCAGTTTTCGATTGGTTATACATTGCGATAAAAAAAGTTCGAAAATTTGTTACGATACGGGCTATAATACTGTTAAGTCAACAATACAAAGTGCCATTTAAAAAAATGAAGGTGGCCTTGACAATATTCAAACAACAAATTTTCGAACTTTTTTTTATTGTAATGTATAGCCAATCGAAAACTGATCAATCTTTGTTTAAAATACTTTTTTATCAGATTATCGCAAGTAGGTAGGTACTTGAAAAATCGTGAAAAGTGTTACGGGAAACATTCTCTATACACAACATAACACAAATACTTATAAAATAACATTACGTGGATAAGAAATTAAAATAATTTGTACAATTGTTTGCAGAAAGTAGTATATTGAGTCGAAAAGAAGTCAAGCGAGCGGGCGTAATCATTACAAATTGCTGCGATACGTGAGATGAAAGAATTGGCTCCATTTCGAGTTTTATGAAACGGTGTATAAAAAAGCTTATTAAATCTCAGCTTCCTTTGAGGTACGGCAAGACTTACGAAAGATAGCAGTTCTGGACAATTAAAATAATTATTCGGAACCTTAAAGAAAATGATCATATCCGTGATTAGCCAATAGATGGACAGGGGTTCAGTAGATAGACGAATCGTAGATTAATCAATAATAATTAAAAAACAAGATTTTTAATCTATATTACAATTGGTTTTATTCTATAGAAAAAACCTTTGTTGTTTTATAAAAGTAACATTTTCCAAGAAATTTTGTTTGTTCATTATTATCGATTAATCTACGAGTCGTCCATCTACCGGACCCTGTTCATCTATTGGCTTGCTTCTTACATAATCGTACACGAGAAGTGAAGAAGTTTCGCGAAATGAATTTTCCGATCACATTTACCAGCGATTCCGCATAGACACGAGGAGAATCGATGAAAATAAATATACCATGCTTTGCCTTAACGAATAAAAGATAAAGAGAGTGGAGGGGGAGGGATGGAGTCGGTGCTCGTGGGGTGTCTTTCGGATAATAGAATTTAATTTAAGGTGACGCTTGGCACACCGTCTGTCGCGCTGTCTGCGCTTTTCGAAGCGGACCACTACGGGCCAAAAGCACCCCTCTTTGTGTGTTCTCTTCCTCTCTCTCATTGTCGGCCTGTCAGCGGAGAGTCCGCGAGAGGAGGGGGGTGGGACCTTCGGGAAGGGTCTCCCAGCCGATGGGAGAGACATTGTAGTTCGAGGGGGAAGTCGTAGTACCGAAGGAACAATGAGCACGGCCACACTTATGTTCCCGCTTCTACGTGCCGTGCCAGCTGATTATTTTTTCACTGCACAATTACCATCTCCTCCCCTCCCCCCGCTTTATTCGCCACTCCTTCCCCTTTTCTCCTTCTCGTTCTCATACTACTCCTCTTCCTCTTCGTCCCTCCAGCGTCTCCGTTCTCGTGAAAGCTCGCAGACTCGTCCAACCGTTGGACGCTCCGCTCCCTCGGGAATTTTCTTATCCCAACGAAAAGAGAGGACTCGAAGGGAAGTACAAAAAGGGGTCATTCTAGTCGGCCGAGGAAACTTCGTTCAAACGACAAATTCGTGGCAAGCTTCTTTCGCAAAACAATTTCCTGCCCGCCAGAGTGGGTATCTCCTACGCGACTCTACCGCGAGAACGCTTCTGTACACCCCTTTCATTTTCTTTCGACTCTGGCAAAAAGCTTATCCAACTTCTCGGCATTCCAGCTGTATCGCGCTTTCCTGCCTCTTCTTCCTAGTCTCTTACCGTGTATCGGTAATGGTACTTGTTTGCGGTATAATGGTCTTCCGTTTCGCACGGATAGCTCGTGTTATTATAAATTATTTCAGGATCGAAGATAAGTGTAATGTAACGTGTGGCAATAACCAGAACACGAATGTTAACACGTTCCGTGCCACGTGTACCACCGATGGTACACGTTAAACTTTTCATTCAGGCCACGTGTACCACCGGTGGTACACGCTGACGTATTTATTTAGTACGCTAACCATATATATTTTATGATAAGTTTAACACGTTGAATGCCATTGGGGTCACCGTTGACTTCAACTCAATTTTACAGATTGTATTTGAATCGTTGCTGTGTAATCTTTATTGTTATTTTCGAAAATATAATCAACTCTACTAGAAGTGTAAGGTCCAGTATAAAAGATGCGATAGAGAATTTTTCCGTATCTTCATTTTGAAAAATATAATAAATAAAATTAGAAGGCGTTCGAGTTTGGGCAAAATCGGTGCAGCACTTAACGCAATAAGACTGTAAAATATATTTCCACCAAAAGAACGAGGAATTGTAAAAAATGGATTATAGAACAAAGCAAACATTGTGCGATAATATATCAATCTTCAGTAAAAACGTTACGTGGCCTGAATGAAAAGTCGAGCAAAAACGACTCGGCACGGAACGTGTTACACAAAATTATATTTAAAAAAATGCTTCTCACTATTTGAGCTGTTCAAAGGAAAAGTGGTCTAACTGCCTTAAAGTAAATATTTAGAAAATTAATGTTTTGCGTCTGAGCAAATTAAAAAATCACAGTAATATTTTTTTCAAGATTTTCACATATTTCTAATAAGCCTATACTGAGATTTCACGTGATAACCATTTGCAATGATTACGCCCATTTAATTAGATTAAAATTAAAAAATAAAAATAAAACTTTCTGATTTATACCACTTTTCCTCTGAACGGCTCATTTCATACCGTTCTCCCAAGCTCACGAAAAAGCATAAAACTTAACCTACTACGCAGCGCTCGAATGTTTCCGAAATAAGCTTCGAAACAAGAGTAATGTCCCCGAAATATCAACTTACTATCAATACTACCTCCGTTGTGGTAGAAATGATACATATACATATACATATGTAAGATCTATCTCCAGTTGCCAGAGAACGTAAGATGGTGGGGATAGCCAAAAGGAATAGAAGGGGGAGGGTGAGCGCCGCATGGCGACGCCACCGTCGCCCGGTGGCGACAGGTGTCCGGCGCGGCGCGTCAGTGTCGCGGCGGCCGCTCGCGAGGTGAGCCACGTTGTCGTTCTTTGTGCCGTCGTCTGCCAGCGGCAGCGAGTGTGCGTGCGCGCACACCTTCACCTCCTCGTATACACACGCTACGTAATACGAGGAAGAGGAAGATCGATCGACCGTGTGTCGCGCTGTTTCGGTGTGAATTTAATACTTAATCGGTGGATTAATAATAATTAGCGATAGTTGTCGTTCGAAAAGGAAAATAGCAAGAGAGAGAGAGAGAGAGAGAGAGAGAGAGAGAGAGATAAATAATAACAATTAAAGATTGGTGGAAGGTTTTTGGTGCGCGGGAAGCGCGCGTGCCGTTGCGCGTGCTCGTTCTTCTCTCTCTCTCTCTCTCTCACACACACACACACTCTGTCTCTCTCTCACTCTCTCTCGTGCGCGTACTCGACGTTCACCTCGAAGGTAGGTGAGTTTTTGTACGCGCAGACTCCGAAAACGCGCACGGTCAAAGGTGTCCGGTACGTTTCCACGTCCGGCTTTCCTATTCTTGGTGTCCGCTTTGAAAGATGTATTATGTTTGATGGGTGAAGAGGACGACGAAGAAAGAGAAAAAGGGGGAGACATGGACCGGTAGGGAAAATCAGAGGCGGCAGGTAAAATCGGCGCGAGAAAGAGATACTACGCGGTCGAATAGTCTCTCGGTAATTTCCTGGAATGTCGAACGCCGCGACTGGTTCGGCCGGCCTTCCTCTCTTTCGTCTTCTTTCTCCTCCTCACTCGGCTTCATCTTCTTCTTCCTCTTCTTCTTCTTTTTCTTTTTCTTCATCTTTTTCTTATTTTCTACCCTGCTTGAGAATTGAGAAAAGAGTCCCACGTTTATAACACGAACTCTGTTTTTGGAGGTTAGGAAAGTACATCTTCAAAGCTGAATCCGGCTCACCTTTGACTCCGTTGTAACCCAAAGTGGACCGTGTACGTTCCAATGTGCTCGTCTCTTTCTGGCTTCTTCCCTTTGCGAAATCCTTCTTCAGTTTAACGACTCTCGGTTCGGCGATAAAGTACGTAGCTAGTTCCGTTCGATTCGATCGAGTTTGGAAATATCTCTCTTTCTCTCTCTCTCTCTCTCTTTCTCTCTTCAGGCTCCTCGATCTCTTCGTTCCGATCGCATCTTGATCGTGAATCTCTTTCGTCGACCACAGGCACGATTACGCTCGTGGCATGGCGCAGACTCGTTTTCCCCCCTCCCTTTCTCTCTCTCTCTCTCTCTCTCTCTCTTTCTCTCTGTTTCTCTCTAATACACACACATACACACACGCACACATACATATACATACACACACGCTGGTGGCTCTTTCTTCGTTCTCTCCGTCTATCCTGATCTCTAGCGCGCCATGTCCTTCCTCGAAGCCGGTTCGTAGGAGAGAGTCTGGCCTATGCACGGAGTAAGAACAATGCGAATAGGATGAGAGGATGACGATAGGAAACGAGGCGAGACGAGTCGGCAGCTTGCCGACGCGAGTAGATAAGGAGAGGAGAGCTTCGCTTCGAGCCATTTCACCTTTCTTTCTTTCTTTCTTTCTTTCTTTCTTTTCCTTCGCTACCTGCGAACTCGCAATATTGGGATGATCGTTAAGAGCCATTTAAAATTCGAAGGATGCTAAACAAACAGAGACGACGCGCTTCGTGGGAAACGGAAAGTCGATCGAGATTTAGCGGGAGGATCGATTCCGTTGCAGCGTCATCGTTATAATATGCTGAATTAGAAAATGTGAATAAACTTTGGTGGCTTTTTTTTTATAGAGGAATTGTAGTAGCATGATTATTAACGCTCGGAGTTCGAGAGAAAAGAGAGAGACGGAGCCAGATAGTGCTTACGTGTGCGAAAGAGAGAGAGAGAGAGAGAGAGAGAGAGAGAGAGAGAGAGAGAAAGTGTAAGAGAATAAGATAGAGAGAAAGAGAGAAAGACATAGAAGGTTTCTTTGTCTCGTCGTAGCCGGCTTCTCGAATGAACGCAAATCGGCGATACTGCGAACCGGTTCGTACGTTCGCGTAAAGCGGTCGTGCGGTCCGGTGCGGGACGGGTCGAGAGGGAGGCACGAGGGCGACGAGGACGATCGGTTAGCGCAAAGAAGGGCGTTACCTTTTTCGGAGGCACGAGAAGTGCCAGTGGAGTCTCGGGAAGGAAGGAAAGGAAGGAAAGGAAGGAAAGGAAGGAAAGGAAAGTAAGGAAAAAGAAAGAAAGGATAGAAGGAAGAAGGAAGGAAAGAGGAAAAGAGACAGATAGGAGGATGTCTCTGACGTGTCGAGTGCAGTACCTGAACGACGTCGATCCGTTCGCTTACGCCAGCTCCTATCCGGAGCCACCGAGACCTCCCGTGCACACCTTCAGCGCGACCTTGCCGTTGATCAACCAGCTCGCCGCCGTTCATCGACTTCTTCGGGCGCCTCACAGGGTGAGTCTCCTCTTCTCGATACGCCGAGGATTTTTCACCGATTCGATTCTCTCTCTACTTTTATCATCCTTGTCACCTCTTTCTCGATCGTCCATCGGTGTATACTCGATCGATCGATATACTCGAAATCTTGTTGTTAGATTTCTTAATAATTTTATAACGAAGTATACTTTCTTAGGTAGCAAACACTTTCCTTCAACGAAGTTAGTCTTTATCTTTTTAATTGTCTTTTAACAAGAAGAGAAACATCGTTTCCTCCGCTTCGCGATGTTCTCTCTAAACGTAATACATATAATAGAACCAAGGTTTTACGATCGAAGAAGGAAAGAAGCGCCGAGCACTTTCCCGGAAGTGTCATTATCGCTACCAAAGAGTCGACGTAATCGATGAAACGGAGCGTATAGGCGAACGTATGTACGATTTTCCGCTTTATAGTTTTCTCATCTCGTCCGGATGATCGGAGCGACTCGCATGGAAGAGAAAGAAAGAAAGAGAGAGAGAGAGAGAGAGAGAGGGAGACGAAGAACAGAAAGAGAGAGGGAGAGAGAAAGACGTTCGTCGGTTCTCTTTGGTCCTTTCTTCTTCGGCAGTCGCTGGATGTAACGGTACCGCAGAGCGTTACACTCTCCGCGAGGGAAGAGTAAAAAGTACGTTTATGGCCTCGGCATTATATACCTATAGGGTATCGCGCCGATGTACCGGTTATCTTAAGAACACTGGTAGGTTCTTGCGGTGTGTTCCTTTTTACCGCTCCTTTTTCACGCTTTACATCCAGCCTCGCTCTTTTCGGATACGTGTGCTCGAGTCTCGAGACCGAAGTCTCGAACTCGAGTTCTCGAGATTCGATTCGAGTCGGCCGCGTTGTTATTGCCGCGAGAGTTCTTTAGTATCGACGAACATGACCGAGACCGAGTCATATTTCTTCCCTTTTATAAGCGTAATCGTTTCTATCGATTCGTTGCGAGGAATATCGATGAATGAGACCTACCGATAGCGATACTCTCTCTCTCTCTCTCTCTCTCTCTCTCTCTCTCTTCGAAGTTTATTCATGATAATTCATAGAACGGTGAAAAGTGAGACGAAAGATTGCGAGAAGAACGTAACCTCTCTCGATTCGCGCGCGAGTACATATCGAGAGCGATCTGTTCCGTAGACTTGCGTACTTTGTCGAGCATTCTTTATATTCTTTGACATTTTCTTTCATAAAGGTCCTCCTTAGTCGTGTGTACAATATCTCTCTCTCTCTCTCTCTCTCTCTTTCTCTCTCCCTCTCTTTCTCTCACGTTCTCTTTCTCTTTTTCTTCGCCGTGTGCGTTAAGGCACTGTCGCCCAACCGAATTTACGAGCACCGTATACACCGTGGCTGAAATTTATAGCTTGCATTCCGACGAATTTATTCGTCGGAAAATATAACGGCCTTCACCGTTCGGATTTACATCCTTTGCCCTTCTTCCGACTTTCGATCGTCTCGAAGGAACGCAGGATCGTTACGATCGCGCACGATTCTTGCGTAACGCAACAACGGTTACTACTCGAGTTGTTCGAAATGGTACGCCCGTTAAAATGCCCTGGACTTTGTATTCTTTGGGTCAGAACCATTAAACTCGGACGTTAACCCGGTTATATAAATTGTAAAGATTAATTTTGCATTCGTCTATGAGAATCGTATCTTTAGAAGGGTGAAACTTGTACTATATAATAGATGAAAATGTAGAAAGAATTTAGTACGATGTTTTTTATGCATTAAACCGTGTTCCTGTCATCGCTGTTAATAGCATTACAATCAACGTTGGTAAACAAACGTTGCAAGCATTAGGAATGAAATTCCTAATCTATGTCAATGAGAGTCTAGTTTATGAGAATCGTATGCTTAGAAGGGTGAAACTTGTACTACGTAATAGACAAAAGTATAAAAAGAATTTAGTACGAGGTTGTTAAATGCATTAAACCGTATTCCTGTCATCACCGTTAATAGCATTAGAATTAACATTGGTAAACAAATGTTGCAAGCATTAGGAATGAAATTAGTAACATTGAGTTCCAGTTTCTAATCGATGTGTAATAACCAAAATGTATAATGTGTACCTAGTATATGAAGGGTTCAGGGAAAAACATGATATCGTCTCCCTGTACAATTTGTACGTTTGTAGAGATCAGTTAGATACACAATAATATATAATAATCCTAAAATTATGAAATATTATTAGATAACAATTGAAGGATCCAGGGGAAAACATGGCACACGGTAAGTTCCACTTTATAAATTCTACAGGAGAACCAAACAACGTTTTAATGTGACAAATATAATATTGTTTCCCCGTACAATTTGTACGTTTGTAGGGATCAGTTAAACACACGATAATATCTATAAATCTAAAAATTATGAAATCGGCGCTTATGTTTCTCCCCTGGATCCTTCATACGATATTACTTCATTTTTTGTAGACCCATACACATATACAAACATAAACGTATAAATAATATATACCAATTAAGATAAACGTGAAGCCATAATTGATTTCACGTAAAATTCGGAAAGTCGAGCTCGTTGTCCGAGCTCTCGCGCGTGTTTTTTTCGCATTCCTAGCGAGCGCTAATGGAGAGTTACGTCGGAGATTTATGATCGACGTTACAGTTGGACGGCGGCTGGGAAAGTTGGATTTTACGAGCGCGAGCGGCTTATCGGTAGCGCCGGGAGCTGCCGAGAGGGGTGGGTGCCGAGGGGCGGGAGGAATCGGCAAACGCATCGACGGCAACGCATAACGACGCGAGAAAGAGACGTAAATCAGTAGTAGGCCACTGGGACAACGCTATCGTGGAAGGGGAGGTTGTGCCAAGGGGCGTATCGGATTGGAAGAAGTAATATACATTTATCTTTATCTCTATCTATGTGTCTCCATCGAAGCGCACTTTTTCCGAAACCGAAAGCTTTTCCCCTTTTTTTGGCTCTGAAATTTTGTCCTGCTTTTTTAGACTAATTCTTAGTTTTCTATAACATGATATCTTTTTATGTAGTATGGAATTACAAACAATTACTTCCGTGAAGTATTTATAACTACGTGTTAATTATCTCGATAGAAGCGATATTGTTTTCTAATTACGAGCAAGTAGGTACATTGATTTTCGATAGCGTCTCAATTTCTATAGTAATACTCGATAATTTTATTATTATTTCAATACTTCGAACGGTAATAAGATCGTATTCTGGAACGAAACCTGGAAATCATCTAAACTGCATAAATCTACATCCACAATCCAACTAAAGACTTCTATCAGACTTTTCACTCTAAAAATTTCAACAGAAGAGATAAAATTATTCTATCACGATTAAGAACGGGGCACACCAGGCTCACACATGACTATATCTCAAATAAATCAGACCCTTTCCTCTGCGAAAATTGCGAAAACAAACCTGTGACATTTAACCACATACTATTTGAATGTAAAAAATTTAACAATCAGAGATGAAGACATAATAAATATAAACTCCGAAAAGGCCCTAACTTCTAAAGATGATATAAAAAATACAATTCAATTCCTAAAAGATCGTAACCTCTACAACGAAATATAACCTACACCCTAGAGTCGCCAATGACCTAGCCATCGACGCGACTTTAATACTAAACCTACCGACATTTTATATATACCTACCTATTTCTACCGATGACGGTCAACTGACCGCTTTTCAGATAAACGTTATATTCTTGTCCAGTTGATTATAAATAATACAAAATTTAGCATAGGCAATAAAACACCAAATAATTATCATGTAATAATAAAAAAACATTTATTTCGGGCTCAAAAGCGATCATTTGACCGCTCTGGTAGGTTTAGTGTTAAATTAAAAAAAAAGATCGTTTTATTTATTTCTGCTTTTTATTTCCTATTTTTAACGAGTATCTTCGATCTCTCGAGAGAATAGAGTCAACGATCGTACGCGTAATTGCGAAGTTATGCGAGATTAAGTTGCGTTTAACGTGTATGGAAGAGAAGATGGATCCGGTAAGAAGGACGAGACGCATCGAGAAGAGATTGCATAGCGAGAAGAAGGGATATGGAGAAAAGAGAGGGAGAGAGAGAGAGAGAGAGAGAGAGAGAGAGAGAAAGAGAGGGGGAGACGGAGGTAGAAGGTTGCACGCGACAAAAAGACGAGACATCCGCTTTAAAGGTGCCTACACAAGGGAAGCGACGAATGCGGCGAGTCCGAACGGGAATAACTTTGCACGCGAACTTCGTTTTTCCATTCTTTTGTTTCATTCCATTCGTGCAAGCTTTTTCCCTCGACACGAGATTTTTCTGCATTCTCTCTTTCTATTCTCACGAAGTTTCCACGGATTCGCGAATGGCAAGCGAACAAGAAAATTCGACTTACCTATCTCGTCCTTCGAGACCCTCTCGCAGGAGTTCTCTACGATAACTAAGGAAAATTTATTCGGTAATAGGTCCCCGATCTCGATTGTTTCAACGAATTGAATTATTCACGCGAACGAAGATAGATGGAGAAAGTTAATTCTTCCAATCCTCTTCCCTTCTCTCTCTCTCTCTCTCTC
>JAIFRP010000008.1:1373349-1385677 GCA_032403825.1 Odynerus spinipes | reverse complement strand
CCTTCGGTCGAACACGCTGACGACGCGTTCCGCGAGCAGAGCAACAAAAAAAGAGGCTCGTCCAAAGTCTCTTTAGAAAGGATCCTCTCGTTGCGTAAATAACGTTGCGAGAGAAGATATTCGAAGGTAAGGCGTTCTTAGAAGGATCCCCCATCCTCTTCGCTCCTCATTACTCCGACTTACTCCGGCCTGATTTACGAGGACGAAAAGGTTGGTACTTAATCTTACGAGTTTCTGCCGCAGTTGGTCACGAAGCGGCATTGCTGCACGCATTCGAATTTAAAGAAGGTAGGATGATACGCTCCGCTGTGTAACCTTCTTAGGGAAAATATGAGTTTAAGTAACCCCCGTGTAACATGGTGATTTGGTTCCTTAAAAAAAATCGTGTTACACGAAGCTAAGAAGTAGTATAACAAATAGGATTACGTAAGTAGGATAAGAATGAGTAAATAGTCGTATAAAAATTAAACAAAACAATTGGTAGGATATTTTTTTTTCTATTTTCTTTTAAATCACTGGTTCTTAACCGGTGTTCCGCGGAACACTGGTGTTCTGCGAGCTTTTTACAAGTGTTCCACGAAATTAGGAAAGCCGAATTTTTTCTTAAATGATTTTTATAATATAGAAATATATTTATTTCTACGCGAGATGTTTTTGTTTGTTTTTTGGATCATTACATTCGGTGTTCCGCAAATTTCGCATATAATCAAAAATGTCCTCTGACTTCAAAAAGGTTAAGAACCACTGTTTTAAATCAATGGAATAATCGAAGAAAGATATAAGAAAATGGATCCCACAAAGTCGATGTCTCTTGTAAAAAAAAAATAGCATCCAGCTGACGCGAGAACGTCAATATAACTATGAGACAGCAGCGTTGACGTCAAGACCAATAAAAGCGCGATCGCGTTAACTTGCCGGACCAGATGCTCGTTTCGACACGCCGAGAAATATCGAAGGCGAAGGTCACGCTCGCTCGAACAAACCGATTCGATCTATTAGCCCTCGCAAGCATCGTGGATATACCCGTGCTCCTCGTTAACGATCGTCGCTAATTAATTCAACGACGATGCTCCGGCTCTCTCTCGCGCACATGTGTCGCGCGGTAAAACGAATCGAATTTGCGCAGTTACAGTGCGCCTGCTAATCCGTACGTACTACGTGAATCTATTTACGCTCATATTTTAAAGCGTCTTTCATTTATTTGCCTACTTTCGACTTATTTTCTTATGACGTTACTTATGGTTTGATTTAGTACAATATATTAGGTGTACGTTCGGTTGAGTCAATTGCTGTAGCTGCGTACAAAATAATATTTAACTCTCTATAGTCCAGTGTGATTTTGAAGGCAGGAATTAATATATCGATATCTTAATGATTAATTTAATTTTTTACCGGGATTGTATGCTGTTGTAATTCCCAAGTTATAAACATGTTGTTTAAAATAAGATCGTTGAAACTACTGAATTCATTGTTAATTTGTATCTACAGATTGATATTTATTGATTTCATGTCACATAAATTTTTTTATGACCATGACATAATTCGGGCTATAAAGGATTAATTATTGATTCTTTCTTTTAATAGTATCGGCAACGTTTATTCACTCGTCAGAGTGTTCTTACGAGAGGCGATAGTTTTTCGCAAACGCAATCGAGAGAAATCGATAACATCGAAGAATCGAATGTACAACAGCATGCATTTCGCGTTCAACGTTTTCGAATATCGTGCAAAACGAATTTCTACACGGCGATCGAATGGCATCGAGCAATTTCAAGGTATGGTTCGCCGAGCGAGAGAGTACCTATAGGTATACGAACAAGCAGAGATATAGAGCGTGCAGGGCAAATCGAGAAATCGGTGCACGTGTCTCCCGCAGCACGTTAGAAGGAAAGATCATCGGCCTTCTTCCTGTCACCGGAAGAAAACTTTCGGATCTCGTACGATCGTCGAGGGAGGATGAAAGAGCATAAGGCAATCCGATACGTCAAAATCTTCTTCCCTCGTCTTCCTCTTCGGACTCCCGTAATCGGATTTGAAGGAATTCTCTTTCCCTCTCTCAATGAAATCGAAAGAGAAAAGTTTCGATTATCGACAATTTTTTAACGACACAGATGCTTCACGTTTATTTTATTTACATTTTATATACTTGAACTTGGTTTTATTGCGTAAAAGAAACTAATAATTCTCCACTGTTGGAATCACAACCTCGCGATATCGTAAAAATTAATTAAAAACTGTCAGAAAAAATCGACCGAGAGTCAGTATAGCACTTGCGACTCTTTGGTAGAAGAGCCAGCGTGTTTCCTGCCTCTCGTAATAATTTTCGTATTAACGGCTCGCGTTTCGATAAACCCAATTACATTCGTCTTCGTAATTGTACTATTAATTAGAATTTACGCGATGGAGTTTAATTAAATCCACTCACCCTTTCGAGGGTGCACGCGAGAGAGTCGATAATCGGCTTGCTATAAACGTATGTCGATTATGTTATTTATTTGCTTGTTCTTTTTTTTTAGCGAAGTGCAGTATACTTGTATACCACCTGTGTACATACATACCTACATACATATATACATATATATGTATATATATGTATATACACACGCGTATGATCGGTTCCAGTAGACATTCCGGTATTAAAGACGGTAGGTCCTGAAGGTAAACGATGGAACTCGCTGAAACGTGCCAGTACCGAATGTCACAGGAAGTTGCTCCTTAATCTGCGCCTCCGATCTCATTTCTACTAATTGGCTGATAGGGCCGTCCGATAAAGACCACCGATATGTAGTTCCGATACGAGCCGATAGCTGAGACTACGCGAGGAAGAGAGAGAGAGAGAGAGAGAGAGAGAGAGAGAGAGAGAGAGAGAGAGAGAGCTTCTCTCGGGAAGAGAATAATATAATTCGGAAAAAAGAAAAAGTTCGTTTCTTTCAAGAAAAACGTACTTAAAGTACGTAGGCAGAGAAGAAGAGGAAGCAGCGTTACCGCGACTTCCTCCGTCCGGCTTGGAACTTAATTAGGAAGTATAATCGTCAGATTTAAATAGCATCCGCTTTAATTCGCGAGAAGCTCGCGCGAGCTTTTTCTCCTCCCTTTTTTTCGCCAGACTCGCTGGTTCGTTTCGTTCTGACAAAGAGAGCTGGTACTACTCCGGGAAAGTTGCAGGGAATGTAAAAAAGTATTTATACACCTTTTTAAAACTGAATAATTTTGAAAGATCTTTAAGCGTTTGTAAGCCTCGGGCTCGATCACTTTGTTTTTAGGCACGACCGCAGGGAGTACCTTATTTCTTATATCGTACGAGTCGATAGGAGTAGATAACAAATTTCGAAAAAGTGTACAGTAGACTCCCCTATTACGCGGTTAAGAAATTAAGGAATTATTAATTTTTATATCGCACAAAAAAGAAAATTTATTCCATGGTATTCTATTTTCCACAATAATTGTAGGAAATTTGATGGGATCAGGATTAGTGATGGCTAAGAAATTAATTCAACGGGTGGATCTTTAAGTTGCCTATGTTTATTGTTCTCGATCTCTATATAGACTAGCTTCCGAATATCTTCGTCCATCGGTTACCCGCTCGCTCCCCGCTCGTGTCGCACACCAATACTCTCATCTTATCCATGTGTAGGATTATATTACCATTTCTTGAGCGGGGCGGTACAATTTAAATTTCCTACATAATTTGCATAATATTCTCATTTTTAGGAGTCCAACTACCGTGTTATACAGGAATCTACTGTATTGTGTATTTATTATCGCTCTTCGTCGAAAAGAAACCTGAGTAGTTAAGGACAACTTAAAAAACAAAAAACTACGAGATCTACTTGTATTTATTAAGGAAACAAAACTGATAAACCAGATAATGTAAATTATTCCCACTTACCCTAAGATGTCACTAATAACCATGTAGTTGATGTGACATTAAACTTAAATTTAAAAAAACCTGAGTACAGGTATCCCTCGAGTTACGCGGTTAATTGTAAGTCGAAACCGCGTAAATGGAGACTCAGAATTAGTGCAAACTGTACAATGGTGTACGTCGATATTATTTGCATATGTGTTAAGAATTTATTTCAAGATATTGTGAAATATGTACAAACATATTGCTTTTACTCACACAGTTTCTCTGTCAGTAGCAGTATGTATTTCAAAATATTGTGAAATATCCATTATCCTTTTTATTTAAAAACATTCATCTGTAATTATATATTTTCTTTTTAAATAAAAATTGCTCCAAAACCGCGTAACTGAAGTACCACGTAACTCGAGGGATACCTGTAGTGTCGTGAAAACGGACGCGATATTTCACAAACGTATCATCCATCTCGGTCGATCGATCGGCGTTTTTCAGTTTCCCCATTTTAAACGTTCTTTTCATCTTTCCGTCGTGTCCTCGCGAAAGGTTACTCGCACTCGTCTCGCTATAACTCTTAATGACACCGCGACCAATCACCGTAGAGGAATGTCCGGAGCGTTGCGCACGGTCGAAGGAAGAGGTTACTCCGCGATTTGTTTCGCCGTTTACGCCGACTTCAAATTTACGATTCTCTTACGTCGTCCGTTTCGTTCGCGGTCTTTATTCACGCCTTTCCCGTCAATCAAAGTTCCGAACTGGACGACTTCGGACGCGGCACGTTCGCCGATTCCACACTACTTCGTTGCTCTCGTAATTATTTCGCGAGTCCATCGATCATCGTCCCACATACGATGTCGGCCTGACTATTGAAAATGTTTCTTTCCCGTAGAAGAAACGACATAAAAAAACGACATAAAGAAACGTTTTCTACCGTAGGCGAGAAAGTTTCTTCGTTACTAAACTTCCCCACCTTCTTCCATCCTACCTCCTTCACGGAGCGTTTTTCGAAACGATACGTAAGTTCAAGCAACAACGGTGCTCACTGGGAAGGAGACATAAAATCCGCACGACGGAATTGATCCGCTTGGAAAAGTATGGACGGTGTAGCTCGTAACAAAGGGACTCAAGCCCGTTCTTCTGTAGAAAGCCGCGTTCTCTGTACCATCGGAGAGATCAAAGAGAAGCTTGACATTACGCGAAGATGATTTTTTCTTTTTTCTATCTCTCTCTCTCTCTCTCTCTCTCTCTCTTTCTCTCTTGTCTATGATGAAAGAACACGCGGAAGTGCAAGGAGCGAGAGTATACCGGGTACGTATCTACATACGTATGTACGTCATACATAGTCATGTACGTACACACGCGTATCGGTGTATTAGTGCGTGGGCCGCACGCGCGGTGAAAGTATACGAAATACGGAGAGAAAGAGAGAGAGAGAGAGAGAGAGAGAGAGAGAGAGAGGGAGAACATTTTTCTTGGCAAGCTCGATTTCAAAGAAAGAACGAGACACGAGGAAGAAGATCGAATCGAACTATGAAGATGACGTTGACTCCTCTCGGTCAGCATCCATCGCGTTCTCGAGTACCGCTACGGTTTACTTTCAATTTGCCGATTTCTAAAGCCCCTGGATCGAAGCGGCTGATCTCCGGAAAATTGGATACGTGATGGGACTCCTGGAAGAGTTTGCGTGGAAATCCTTACCACTCGTCTCGCGACTCTCCTCTCCCGCACCAAATTCTTTTTTTTTTTTTTTTTTTTTTTTTTTTTTTTTTTTTTTTTTTCTATGATATACCAACGATCGCTAGCTTCCTAACGAATCTTTCTTAAGCCCCCGCTTTCGATTTCGCTGGCTCGGCTCGAGCTGATTTAGAGGAGCGTTGGTAGAACGTACGTTTAATGAGCTTCGGTAGGTTCGTGGACGGTGCTCGAGCGAGATCGGGCAAGGTTGGCTTAGGTTAGGTCGGTATACGGGTGGTCGATTTATTCATTTCCTTACCTTCTTGTGGAATAACGATCTATGTAAATTATAGGTAGTAGAACGTTACAGGACGATGGAGTTAGTTTCAAGGAACAAAAAACACTTGATACAATTTTCGTATTATTTTCTGTTATTTAAAATCATATTAGATACATACACACGAACGTACTTACACATGTACGTGCACACATACACGTATATTCTAAATCAGTTTATTTCCTTCTCACAATATTGCAAATCACGCGGCACGTTAGCAGCGAACACCACAAAGTCAGACTTCTCCTTCTCGATCTATTCGAAAGCCGAGTACGCGGCTAGGTCCAAAGTCCGAGGATGTCGCGTCGCGAGAGAATTAATGAACTAACTAGCGAGCACAATGGAACGCGGAATATTTGGCCGCTTATGATGCTAATGTCGGCTCTTTACTTTGCATGACAATTACCGCGGCTAGCTTGAGCTCGTCCCTCCGGGGGATGCTGCCTCCCTTCCGATCCCTCGCTCCGTCATCCTAACGAAAACGCGGCCGTTCCGCGTGTCTCCGATTGGCTGCTCTCGCTCTCGTCTTTCTCTCTCCCTTCGTTCGCCTCGCCAATAAATTTCTTATCCCGTGGAGATCGGTCTCGTCGATCGATAGCCTCTCTCTCTCTTTCTCTCTCTCTCTCTCTCTCTCCGGGCGAGTTCTCGTCCAAGTACGCCTCGGTAGTACTTTCTGATCGATTTATTCGAATAATAGAAAATTGCTTTTCGACTATTCCGACGGTGCTCTGAATCTTTTACGAGTCGAATGCTGTGTACTTCGAGTTTTCCTCAATGACTCGGTAAAATCGATTTATTTTATTAGACCGTTTGGATTACATTATGCGGATTTATCGAATAAATCTGTCTTGCTGACGATTGGATGATTGCATATCATTTTAAGTAGTTTTACCGAATGGTCCTATAAGCGTTAAATTCTATTCTTTTATACTTTAACGATATTAATTTTTTGCGATACACCTACGCACCTTCGACTGTAGGTGTTTCGAAGCTATTCTCGCGAATCTGTCTCGTCGGCATTTTGATAATCGCATATAATTGTTAGTAGCTTTAGCGAATGGTCTTTTAAGCGTTAAGTTCTATTCTTTGATACTTTGAGAAGTAGCCTAACGATATTAATTTTTCGTGATACAACTATACATCTTCGACATACAAGTATACCGAAGCTATCCTCGCGAGAAAGATCTCGAGGAAAGATCGGAAAAATCGTGAGTCGACTTACGTTCGAGCACGACTAATTGCGCCCGGTTAACGGGAAGGGAAAAGGGGATGAAGAACGCGAGAGGTAGGCAAGAGCCTAAAAGGATGTGGGTCGTTAGCTGGGGCTTAATGATCTCGAAGGACGAGACCGTCCTTCTTCTTCTTTCATCTCGGTCTGGGTGCCCCCCGAAGCAAATCGATAATCCACTCGCGATATATAGGTATTTGCGGATGGTTGGGAGAGTGGTACGATGGATGGGCGGGTTAGTTCGTTCGCCCGAGCAAAACCGACAAGGTCCAGAGAATTCGATATCGATGGATCGATACGCTCGGAGGTGAGCATAATTCCTTTCTCGTTTGTGAATATGGACGACGACGACGAGGACGACGAGGACGACGAGGGAGGATGTCGCTAAAGTGCGCGGTACTCAAGAAGATCGTATAAGCTATAAGATCTATGCCGTTGATATTCACCGGAGGCATATGTATCTCCTATGAAATTAATTAAGTGACTCTCGAGGGAAAGTGGTATGTATGGCACACGGCGAAACGAATCGCACGCTTTCGTCTCCATGCGTCTTCGGTGAGAACGTCTTTTTCATTTTTGCGTGATACGCCGCTCAGCCGATCGGTACGATCTATCGTACTAACTACGGTCTTTGGTGTTAATCATTTTAGCCGTTCAGAGGAAAAGTGGTCTAACTGCCTTAAAGTAAATATTTAGAAAATTAATGTTTTGCATCTGAGCGAATTAAAAAATCACAGTAATATTTTTTTCAAGATTTTCACATATTTCTAATAATTCTATATTGAGATTTCACATGATAACCACTTGCAATGATTACGCCCATTTAATTAGATTAAAATTAAAAAATTAAGATAAAAATTCCTGATTTATACCACTTTTCCTCTGAGCGGCTCATTTAACTCCGTGAAATCTGTAATTCCGTCAAATAATTACTTTACATTAAAATATTAAAGTTTAAAGCACTCTGCACCGTTTGTTACAAAACCGTTCATTTTGAAAACTGAAATTTTGATATCGTCGATACTACCGGTGATTCCCTTCCCGAATATTAATTCAATTCGATCTAACTTATTCACGTAAGCTTCGTAAAAATGCAACGCTTTGTCCAGACGATCCCTTCTTCGATCTTTCGTTAGATTTCCTATTTTCGTCTCGTACCGAAAATGGATTCGTCTCGAGTGTCGGATCGTCGCGCGAACGAGCTCTTAGATCCCGCTAATTAGTGGTAACGAAGGCAAAGTTAACTAACGGTTACATACACAGTCGTGTCCCACGCGTCCCACGTGTCCCACGCGCCCGGATCCGGCGCGGGCGCCTCTCCATCGAGCGAGTTGCGCTCTCTTGTCCTCCTCTAATCGTCTAACACCATTCTCCGGCTCTAACGAGACCGAGACCGTAGGAAACTAAATCGCTCGGCTAGTCGCGTGACCCGCGCGAGCCGTCACGACGATTCCGCCGCGTAATTTTCCACTTTATCGGTTCCATCTTTCCATGAAAATTGCTACGGTTTTCTCGTTATCTGTTTTGTCTTATCTCGTTCTTCGGCGAGTGTAGGTAACGAGTCGTTGTATACCTAATTACCGTTAGGAATAGCTATTCGATTAACATAGGTAGCTAGATATACCGATGCGCGCGGTTGTTGTTTTATTTTATTCACGATAGCGACCGATACGTGGATATCAAATTGAAACGACGTTTTCCTCGATGTAATTACGAGCCGGTAATAGGTCCATACAGTTTGATCTATGTATATGTACATACACGTTGCTACGTAGTACGCGACGTAATTCATAAGTTATGCTTCGTTCCGAATCACCGCACTGCCTATTATACGTATAAGATCGATAACAACGACCTAAATTGGCACGGTCCACCTTGAACCACATAAGCTTATAGAGGTTTAAGGGTTAATCGCTCGTTCCACGAGGATGCGTCTCCACTCCCCTTTAACGAAGCCAGCCTATTTTCCTTAATCAGGTTAAAACTGTATCGTGATCGGTTCATTATCCGTGGGTACGTATTATCGAGTCATCGTTATCCGGTCATCGACATCGCGGTGCGGTACTTGGCTTCGAGGATGCACTTCGTAAGCGAATGCGTCGAATTCCGGAAAATTGGGATTTATTCGGTGCGAGAGAGACGTCGAGTGGTCGGGCCACGACGTTCTTCCACGTCCAAGGTAAACATTATTTACGATACGAAGATCTCGTTTCGCGTTTTGTTTTTACGGTAAAGAGAGAAGCGCGTAGGTAATTAATTTGTTATATGTTTTACATTTCCCGTTTCGACGAATTCGTTGGAGCCGTAAATCGAATCACATCGCTTTCTCGTGATTGCCGTTGAATAGCTGAATACGGAAACACGTTCGTGCATCCATTCGATACGGCTATTGCCATAGTTGTGTGTTTAGCGTGTTAATTAAAGCCAATTAACGGCATCCTCGTGTACTCGTGTTTTCCATTTTCTTCGCGCGTCATTACTGTGCTCGGTAACCCATTTCCAAGAGGCTTACGAAGACGCATCGTTTTGTAATACCTGCATATTTGCATAGCGCGCTTCGCATAGATAACGGGAAGCTCTCAGGGAACAATAACAGTATAACTTTTTATCTACGATCCGGAGGAGAGCGCTTCGTGCCTCCCAAGCTCGCGATCTAAATCGACGCGGGTAAATGCATTGTCAACGGCGGATAAAGAGGAGGCAGAGAGAGAGAGAGAGAGAGAGAGAGAGAGAGAGAGAGAGAGAGTGAGAGAGAGAGGGAGGGGAGAGGAAGAAAAGCGAAGCTAGTCTCTACGGTGGCGAGAAATTAATTAAAACGACGATTAATTTCGGTGTCGACGACTTTCGCGACTTTTTATCGAGTAAAATACTCTGCTTCGGGATTTGTGTCGATCTCGTTCCCCCCTTCTCTCTCTCTCTCTCTCTCTCTCGCTCTACCTCTGAAAATCGTCTATTAAAAGCTCGTTGAGTCGCTTAAGCGATGTTGCGAACATTCTCAATGAACTAATTACCTTTCCATTAGCTTTCTAAATGCGCTATTTTAGAAGATTATTTTCGAAAAGTTATTTCCAACATAATCTAATCCTCGCTTTACATTTTTCTAACTCATTACACTTTCACAAGTAGTTCGCGCACGAAGCAAGCCGCGATAATCGGCAATTAATCGGGGGCGTCGCTTAAAACGATGTTCGTAAAGCTAAAGAGAAGCGTATCTCACGAGGCGTGTTACGTTGTGTCTCGTGTGGACGAACTCGAATCACCGTTCGCGCTCGTCTAACGCCGCTTATGTCGGATCGCGTGTCACGTAATTCAAGATGAATCAATAGAACTTTATAGTCTTGCGTCTCGCCGGTGATTTGCAGCAGCACGAGCGATTTAACTTTCCATCTCGCGAAGAATGTCGACTTTCCCGTCGAGCGAGACTCCGATTGATCCGAACGATGGGGAAAATAGAAAAAGTATTTACACGCGCGTAACGAAAGTTTATCTCCGGTGTAATACAACGTGCGAATTTTTTGTTTTGTTTTACGACGCTTTTCCTGGTTTGTTCGTGATCATGGATTTGTATACGTTAACACGGTACTCCGGGAACGCGGTTTTCTCGTATATTTTATTAACACTGGAATAATATTTGTACGGGTATTGTGTAACGGTAACGTCTTCGAGTTTTATGTACGCTTCTTTTTCACATTCGTCAAGTAACCTGGAGGTATTTATAGACGGTAAGGCACGTACGCGCGTAAGGTAACAAAGATAAGAGTTTTGCTACTCGTTGGGACGAGACGGAAGACCTCTTCGGACGAGATGCTGGGCGCTCTCGAGTCTACGTTTCTTATTGTGGATGAAGTTGTAAAGAAGAAACAAAGCTTTCGTCCTCGTCGTGAGATTTGAAGTACGAGAAAAAGAAATAAGAAAATGGGGGGTGGGGGTAGGCGGCACAGGGGGAAGACTTGTTCGGATTATCTCTGTTTTTTATCTCCCCTTTTTTCAAGTTAAGCACCTGCGTGAAGGGTGGATCTTCGAGTAGTCGAGAACGCGCGTGAGTTCGCATAAATATTCATAATGAATTCATAAAAAAATATTCATAAAAAGACAATGAGTCAGTGTGAACCAAAAAAATACAAAAAGAAAAAGAGATAGACAGTCGATCAGTTTTATCGATCGCTCGTATATGAAAAGAAGGAAAAGCTTATCGTGTAATTCGATCAGCGAAACTAACGAAATCAACTAAAAGCCAGAGTACACGGACGAGTAGGGATAATGCAAATAGTAGGGACATATCCCCGCGGCGCGGCGTGCAGCAGTGTCGACTAGTAGGTACGGTGGTTTCCGTTGGTACGTGGGGAATGTTTGCGTTTCCGCAGTTTTCATTATCTCTCGCGCACACATAACAACCCGGGGCTACTTCGGCGAGAGTTCGAGGGATTCGCGAAGGTGTATGCGCGCGAGCGCACCCGTCTGCTTCGAGTTAACGTCGGCCCATTAACAGCCGGATCCACCTACGACCTTAATGAGAATACACATCGGATTCTTCTCTCTTCTTTCTTGCACGATGGTATCCAATATTTTTACCTCGACGTATATGTGTGTTTTTCTCTTTCTTGATACGATAGCAAACGAGATAAATTGTTTTCCTTAAATTATTATTAATTAGTTTGTAAAGTATGAGTTATTGGGAGATTGCTTGATCTTTTGAAATTTAATCTCGTCGATTATTTATTCATTTATTCAGTTATTCATTTATTCAATTAACAGAAACAACTTCGATAAAGTTTTGAAATATTAATCGACAACGCGCGTTTGCGCGATAAAAATTCCTTATTCATAAGCAACCAGCTCTCGTCCGTATGTCGCCGTGACAAATAACGATTATTCGCAGATTTCTCAAATTTTTCCCTAAGCAGCTTCAACGCGTTCGTTTAACGCGTCACACAGCTGTGACGTTGCGGATTCTTCCGTAACGACCAGCGTCACGTTTGCATAAAGAGCGATGATTTTGTATTGTGTGCCGTAACGAGTAAGAGTTTGTTGCGTCATTCGGAACACTTACGATTTTTTGTATTAGACATTTTTCTACCGCTCTATAGAATCGCTATAATTTTTATTCATTCTATTATTTTTTTACGGGTATCACTCTTTGATACACAATAGCAGAACAAGTGTAAAGAGAACACAAAATACACAATACACAAAAATAACAACAAACAAGAATAAGAAAACAACCTTA
>JAIFRP010000008.1:1352383-1363429 GCA_032403825.1 Odynerus spinipes | reverse complement strand
TCTACTTGTATGCAAAGTTTCATAATTTTTTGAATTTCCGGGTTCCCTAACCTTCCTTGTGAGATGTTGCAGCAGTGAGAGAGGTCCGATCGGCACCACCGCTGGCGGAAGAGAGAACGAGTAGGCTCCTTGAGCCGTGTCGATTACTCCGCTCACGTCGCTTCGATGTTGTTAACACGTGAAGTGCCATGTCAGTCATCGGTGACCGATAATATACTTTCCGTTCAGGCAGAGTCAGACACCAGTGACCGGCGATACAAAATTTTGTCAACTTTTTGGCAATATTTCTTCCAGATCGTGCTGCGTTATCATCGTAGCATTTTTGAAATGCTGCATTTGTATGAAAAGGCGTACCTTTTCATACAAATCGAATATATAAACAATAAAGAATAAGTAAAGTGCTAGAACTATGTGTAACTATTATAAAAAGATGAGATGAAACTAAGAAACGTTTTAAACGAAAGATAGCTACCGGAAAGAGAAAAGATAAGAACATTTACTTCTGATTAGGTAATTCCAAAAAGCGCGAGAACGGCAAATGTTGGCGAAACGCAGAAAGATTAGTGCCGAAGAATTGAAGATCTTCCGCTAAATCGTTAGCAATCGCCGAAATGCGACTAATTGGGTCAGAGAAAACGATTAATCTTTTATACAATTTTATAAAAAAATGAGAGTGCGTTTCTGGAGTTATCTGGAGCGAACATGAAAGTTTATCAGATTAAGAAGTTGAGTGTCCGTCATATGGCCATTAATGACTTTATGAAAAAAAACCGATGGCATATCGCGGCGTGAACGGAAAGAGAAACAAAGTAGGCCCGGCGCTTAACGTGTCAATTAATATAGCGCGACATTAATCCCGTCGTTTGAACGTATTGAACATTTCGTTACAAGGGTTTTACAATATTCGAGCGATACGAGAATCGAGATTACAGAGAATAAATACGGTGGTCCAAGATGCTCGAGTGCATTTATTCGAGATTTCCCCCCCTTTTATATTCGCGTGCGCTTTAGGCGATATTTCAGGACACTTTAACTGCTCCTTTTACTACCAGGTGGAACTAACTGGCTCTGCCTAGACTCGCGACTCGTAAACTCTTTATACCGTGGTACGTCTGGCAAGCCGTGACTTACGTTCGCTCGTACCTAGAGCACAACCGTAGTATTGAAATTCTCCCTCGTTAACACGAATGTACTCGCAGTACTTACGATCGTCTCTTTTCCCCGGGACAAAACCGGGTCCTGGGGGCTGGAAAGAGGAAGGATGAAAACGAGACCGCCGATATATGTACGTCGCTTCCGATCTTTTTTTCTTTTTCTTCTTCTTCTTCTTTACTTTGCAAATAGAAGCTTTGCACGAGAGGGAAATTCTGTTCGTTTCGATTTAGGTGGTTGGTTACGTTCTGGAAACAAATGAATTCCCGGATCGATCGTTCACCGCCTTTGACCGATAATTACGGGCTGTTATCACGCAAGAAGAGAGATAGGGTGTGTATGTTCGAGAGAGAGAGAGAGAGAGAGGATGTACGTGTATGTATGTACGTGTAGATGAGGCGTTGGCTCGTTACACAATTAAATTTACGATCGGCTCGAGCACCATCGGACGCCGCTGTCGCCTATTGGGGGAGGGTGGAATATAAATTGCGCGTTGTCACGTTGAGTTATCGTTCGGAGCCGATCGACGCGTAATAATACAAGTATAACGATTTTAATAACTCCTACGGATTTTTCGAATCCCTGTTTACAGAATTACGACGGGATATCGGGCGGAGTTATGCTATTATTGACCACGGGTATACGTGTTCTCTTGTTTAACGTAGAACGAATGTTGTCCTTCGGAATTGAAATTTTTTTTTTCCTCGTTTCCGTCCGCTCGGATTTATTGTTCGTAGGACGGGGCTCGATCGGAGATGGAAGTAATTTCTCGAAGATATCTTACACGATGAAAACGAGGAATCTTCGTAGAGGGACTCCAATCGAACGGTAGAAATCTTCGCAATGTTTCGTAAGAATCTCGATTTACCGGAATCGTGTCTCGGATATAAATGTCGATTCGTAATAGAAACTTGCCACTCGGGGAGAGCGAGTCGATATCCATCGTTACGTTCGATCGATATTTCTTATCCACGAGAGATAAAAGTTTCTCTCTTGGCTGGTAGCCGTAGAGAATAAGCGATCGCTTGACGGAAGCGACGCGGGCTATCGGAATTTTCCTTCCGTCCGAGAATGTCGAGGAAATGAGAAACGAAAGACGGATATTTTCTTCGCGAACGAACGCGTAGATTAAATTGTTGATGTATCATGAGAACGGAGCTTCTGTTATACCGAAGAACGTAAGAGTGGTGATGAAAAAAAAAAAGTTCTTATCAAGAAATCGTTGAGAGATGCCGGCACTTTTATACTCGGGGAAGTAGCAAAGAAAGTTTGGCGTCATGTACGGTCGTTATATTAGAAAGACATTGGATTCCTCGTGTCGGGAGTAGATGGTCGAGAGAAAAAGCTCAGTGGGTAGTCACGATGACCGATATTCCAGCATATCGCGGAACTTCCCCAGGGAAATATCCCCGTGCTTTGGCGATACACATTACCGACAAGTTTGAAGTTCCTCCTTTCTCTGTCATTCCCGTCAGACACGTTTTACTATTTTTTCTTCTTCTTTCTATTTTGTCTTTCGTACTTATAATTTTCTCCTCTTTTTTATTCCTTCGCCATAAAGGATCTTTGACGCGTTTGCGATAGCTATATACGACCCAACATAAATATTACTATAATCCCAAGACGACGATACCCAGTACTACGTTACAAGTCGGGTAGATCACTCGAAGCAACTAAAGCTAGATAGAGATCTCTCGCGAAGATTCTATCTGGATTTCGGGTCGACACCTCAGGTCACCGGTACTGTTGGATTACACGCAGAGTCGCGACCTATTGATCTGGATTCGCGCAAGACACAAGATGACATAGAAACGGCGAGAAGTGAGGAAGGATCGAGGAAGACGATCGATATCGGATATCGGTGATAGATGATCGACGATTTAGCCGGTACGAGAAATCGACGAATCGTTAGGTCAAGCTGGCCGTTGTCCCGGCCGTGTGCTTCCGAGAACACGAAGCGACGACGCGTCTTCATTAGCCTTTCATGAAGGTTGCTTCTCTACCCGCGGGAGAACCTGCAGCACCCTCCCCTCTGCACCCTCTCTCTCTCTCTCTCTTTCTTCTCCACCGTCTCCTTCTCTCCCTTTTCTCAGCTTCTCTTCACCCTCCCAGGCCGTTTGTACTTTTAGCGTCCCCGCGGGATTATTCCGTCGACGGGTTACAGCCACCCCCTTTAACCAGCCACGATTTATGCCAACAACGATAAGCCGCCTACGCGATAAGCCGGAGCCTTTGCTCTCTCTCTCTCTCTCTCGCTCTCTTCTCTCTTTGTCCCTCTCTCTTTCTCTCTCTCTCCTGTCTTTCTTTTTCCCCCTCTCCTTCTCTTTCCTCTCTCTCTCTCTCTTTTCTCTCTTTCTTTGTTTCTTTCTCTTTCTCTCCCCCTCTCTGTCTATTCTCAAAAGCGAAGCTACGAATCGTGAGATCTCTCGCGAGACGACCTAGCTATTATCGAGTCTCGATTCGAGTCGAGGGACAGGTAAAGAGGGACGGCGCGACGAACGCGTCACGAGAGGTGCATAAATCGGCACGTCCTATCGTCCTTCCTTTTCTTTCGTACTTACCTATGTACATACATACATACCTACGTCTACCTACTCTTATATCTACTCTTCGTCGGCGTCGTCGGCATCGTCGTCGTCTTTCGCATCCAGTCCTGTCGAGATCGTCGAGAGGTTGTCTCGGAAGTGGGACAGTCACCTGAATACTTTGCGGCAATCAAGTCTCGCTCTTGAAGCATGGGATAGCGATGGCGGTAGCGCGTTGGCAGTAGGGAGAACAAGAGAAAGAGAGAGGACTCCCCCTTGCTCCTTTAGGTTCTTTCACGTTCAGTCGGTCTTCAGGGTGCCTACGGTGCATTGCACTTACGGAAACGACTTTTCCGCACGTTCACGCGTACACGTACTTTCGAGTATCATCGAAATATCGCGATTTTCTTTGATCATGCCACGGTCCACTACTCGTCTTCGGTTTCCTCATTGTGGAAAGGACTTTTGTCGTGTCTGCAGGTACTCTATAGTTTTCTAATATATTCGCGTTATTATTATTTCGAATTTGGAAAAGGGCAAAATATTTTAAGATTGTTTTTTACCATTAATATAATTTGTTATTTTCTGTATATAACCGTAACTATAACCGTAGCTCTATCTTTTGGAAAAATTGAATGAACACTTTGAATTATCTAATCTTACTGTTTTTGTTTAAAAAATTGTTATAAATAAGAAACTAACATCGATGAGTGTTACTCGTACAGTAGCGGACAAAAGATTAAGACGATATGAAAAAAAGAAAAAAAATGATATATTTTATGTAAAAAAGTATCTATTTATGTATTTCATTACATTGTACATTGTACATGTATTATATATTTCAAAACAACAAACTGAATAGAAAGATGATACTTACATGTATTACATGTGTATAATCGAAATAAAAACTTTTCGTCTTAAACTTATGACCGCTACTGTACCTATCCTTCGAATTTTTTCTATCTAGAAATCGATTTCTACGATTAATCGATAACGCCAATATTATCCACCACACTTTCTTCATCGCTGTTTCATTTAAATCTCCTTCCACTTTAACGAACTATTTGTGCCGCGAGTGAAGATACGAATGCTCTCCACCATCGAATGTTCCGCGTCCATCATCGAGACAAGCGCTTGAACTTCGACGGCTCGAGATTATTCGACTCGTTTGATCGATGATATTGCGAAGGAAAGAAAGAAAGAAAATATCGCGGATTACACGAAGAGAGAGAACCTCTTGGAGAAGCTCTTGGTTTAACGACCACGGCGATCGGATATTTTTGTATGCTACCTCCAAGATTATTATACAATCTACTCGTTATAGACCGTTGTCACTGTTTACAAGGAAACTGCTTTCCTCAAACATACCTACGTCCTACGCTTTCGGCTACGACCATCGATAATAAATCTTATCGGTTGCTCTCAGATTTATGAGTCTGAATTTAGAACGATTCGAAATGGGGAGAATGAGGAACGAGGACAATGACTAACACATTTTACGTCAAATTTGTATTATATAATTTATTTTATGCTATAACACCTACATCAGTAACGTAAAATAATTATTTATAGAACACGAAGTACTATGTATAAAGAATGTTAAATGACAGAGTATAAAAATTCGAGGACGCTATCAAAGTAACGAAAAAGTTACAACCAGTGGCCTCGTCGTAAAAAGCAACGTCACTTAATTCGATATCTTAGATTCGTTAATGAACGGCTTTCACAAATCGAAGGAGATCACTCGGAGCTCCTCCTTTTTTCTTCCTCCTTCTTGGAACGTCCCCGTAATCGTTTGCGAAAAGCGTAATTGCATATCGGCCGAGTGCGAGTGGCACGTCTCGTCGCCAAGAAAAGAGCACTCGGAGAGACGCGAGAGGAGAGAAACTGGAACGCGAAGCGTGCGCCGGATAAACACGGCGCGCGGGAGCCGGCAGATAAATTCTACGATCGTTTTTTGCCAGCCGTGTTCGTGTCCTCTCTTCTCGTTGTCGAGCTTGCGCGCGAAGGCTCGCCTGCCGATCGCTTAGAAACGTAGAGGACTACGATGGGAAGCGATCTCGCGGGGAGGATCGCGAGGAGAATCGCGAGGAGAATCGCGAGAGGAGAATCGTCGAGGACGAAGCCGGTTTTGTCACGCTTCGTTGCCCCGAGACGAGGCTTTGACGTTGCGCCTTTCTGGATACAGACGTTTCTTCGCTCCTTATTCTTCCTTCATCGTATATACCAGGGCCTCTCGATTAGCGCGTTAATCGTCCCCCTTTTCGAACGAGTTCCTCTCTTAGTTCTGCGGCGCGAGGCCCCACTTTTATGGATCGACGGAAAGAGTAATTTGCTTTTACCGCTCATTAACGTCTTCACCATCCGTTCGTCTATCGGAGATCACGCGTGTGTTCGTAGAACGTTAGAAAAAGATCAATCCACTTCATTCAATCGTTGTATCTATAGATAGTTGTGGATATATGTATAGCGCGAAAATTCAAATCGTGTATTTTGAATGTGTTAATACTCTGAGCGTTGTATCTATTGTCTATTCATTTTATTTATTTATCTAAAACGATTACAGTATTCCTTTAATGTATAAATATATGTGAGGATTCAGTAATATGAAAATAATAATAAAACAAAATTATTAGAAAGTGTATTAGAAAATCTGTTGACTTATGGACTTTCGTAGAATGGCTGTCAACTATAGAAATATATTTGGCGCTCAAAGTGTTAAGACCGTGTTAACACTTTCAGGGCCAAATATGTTACTATAGTTGACAGTGATTTTAGGAAAGTCTAACAGTCGACAGATTTTCTAATATAATTTCTAATAAGCTTGTTTTATTATTTTTTTCATTATATTGATCGTCTGTGTACATTTATACATATGTATATTATGTATTAAAAAGATGCTGTGAGCATTTAACACTTTTACTATCTCGTCACCCAGATATGGCTGATATACATAAGTTGCCCATTCAATAGATATGTGTAATTTATTTATTTAATATTTTGAACGAGTGGAGTATTCTTTTAATATAGAAATATATGCAAATATTTAGTAAAGTTGGAAAAATCACAAAACAAATGATTTTAAATTGTATTAGAAATCTTGTTAACTTCTGAACTTCGCTAGGATCACCGTCTCCTATTGAATTATGTTCGGCACTCAAAGTATTAAATACATAAATAACTATAATAAATTAAATATGCAACTTATACGTCACGCATATTTTTGTGACATGGCGTTATTCGCATTAATTATAGTCGTTATCTCAATGTATATTTAATACCAATTAATTTCGAAAGAGGAGACGAAAATGTTTGCGTTACCACGAGTGCGAAAACGCCAAAGTCGTCCGCGAGCGCGACCCAGGCTCGAGATCGCACCGGTTTCATTGACGAAGCCTTCAGCGTACTTTCACGACGGTTAAACTGGTTTCGCGTCGCGTCGTGCACGCGCTCGAGCCGAGACGAACCGAGCGCGCGCGCGCGCGTTTTCCGTCTTCCTGTGCGATGCGATGCTTTTCTTCCGCAACGTCTATATGCGTTCGCTGCGTTAATTTTAAGCGGTTAGTTTACTTTAACGTTACGTTGGGTGTACATACATCCTCGTTACTTTAAAATTACAATTTTATCGGAATTTATTCAGTATGCGGTTTAATTTCTAAAAATTTTCTTCTAAAAATATTTAACAAAGTTAAAAACATGCATTTACATACGCTCCACGTTGTTGTCTTTGCAAGCTTGAAATCAGGGAAGCGTATAAAAATTATGGCAAAAAGCGCGTATGTTAACATATTTGCACCGGGAAACGAGAATTCTCGTTTTACGACAAGGGTACGTTGTGCTTATAATTTTTGGTAGGTATATTATCACATCATTGTTAATTAATTACGTCATTCAAATTATTTTGAATGATTTTTATATCATTAAAATACCTCGTTATATAAAAAAGTTTTAGCAAAAATTGTTCGATGCGAATATGTTAAATTATAATTCTTAAAATCCTTATGTTCCGAATATGAGCTGAACGTGTACTGAATATCCACGTCTCGTTCTCAGAAAAAGTATAAAAGTCCTGCAGATATAAGAAACATCGGAAATCATCGATACAGGTGCAATGTCTAAATAACAAGTTCTTCTACCCGCTTTTTTCCGAAACTTTCCAAATCTTCTTTCGTTCTTGCGATAAATGAGCGTTTCTGTTTACATTCGGGTGAAACAGCTTCACTGGAGTTCTTAAAAAACCGGAAAGCAAAGTCACTTTTCGATGGCACGTTCTTTGTTTTATAAAAATCGGTCGAATGATCGCGAAATCACTCGCGATTTTGTTTACACGAGCAACGAAATTTGAACAAGTTTCTCGTTTCTCTCGATCGCACTCGCGTCTTCCGACGTAAAGTAGATGTCTTGGAAATCGATCGAAGACTCATTGAGGAACGGAGAACAAACGCAAAACATAAAAAGAACACTCCGTGGTTTGTATTTATTTGTCTTCGAATATTTCGCGAGAACAGAGACTTTGGAAACGGTTCTCTCGAAAACAACGAACGTGTATATCAAGGTTTCTAAATTCTTAACACAATTTCGGAACACTCCGTTCGTTAAAAAAAGAAATACTTAATTTAAATTTTAAATATCGCACGAACACTTTCTACGCACGCACACACATTCATCGTACAGAAGTTTCATGGCGTACTTCACGAACGGAGATACTTATCTCCGTGGACATCGCGATCTCAATCAAATCGTAAGAAGAAAACAATGAGACGATAGCTCGACGAGCGTGTTTCTCTCTCATTGGCCTCATTCAGCGAGACGAACGAGTTTCTTCAAGCTTCGACACCTTTACCGCGTTCCCTACGCCGCGCCGTTCCGACCGGAAGGAAGGATGACCGGGCTGATGCAGCTTGCGCGTTTACTAACGCGTGACCAAGAATAACTCGACGTAGGACGACGTAGCTGGGGAATGTCTGAATTCGTGCGAGAGCGACGAGGACCGAGAGAGAGAGAGAGAGGGAGAGGGGTGGGGGGGTACTAAGAAGATGGCGAAGGAAACGGACGCGAAAACTTTATAGGCTCGGCACGTTCTCTTCGTCCGAAGTGCCGAGAAAAGTGATATCCGCATTTCTTCTTCATCTTCTTCTTCTTCTTTCTCTTGTTTTCTTAGTAGAGCGCATCGGTAAACTTCGTGCGGATCATATTTTAACGAAAGTACCTCTTTCGTGGGATATGGGATAATTAAAACGCCTCGTGATTCTCAAAAGCGTCCTTCCTTTTTTTTTGTTTTTTCTTTAATTCATTCTTGGATTTTTGTCAAGAGAAGCCTCTTCCTTGGTAGCTCTTCCCCGTCTCAACATCCTGTTTCTCGATGTTCTTACGCGGAAGAGAGAGCCGAGGTGGTTAGCATCGCGAGAGGAGTACCCTCGACGAATCATCCGTCTGCAACAGAAACCCCCCGAGATACGCATCTCCTCGACTTGGTTACCAAGTGAAGATTAACGAGTCGCTTCGTTCGCTTCGTTCCTCCGTTTCTCCAATCTCCCCCTTCCTCCTTCTCACGCCTCCACCATGCATACCTGTTTTTCATTCGATTTGAAAATGAAATTTATGCGGGAAGATGCGAACGACACGTGCTCGGGAACGAAGAAGAAGACGAATTCGCCAAGTTGGCTCGTTTCCTAAAGATCGAATTGGAAACGAGTGGGAATTTCGAGACTCGCCGGCGTTGTTTTTACATTCTTACCCATCCGAATGTTCTCTCGCGCGACGTTTGTTTTATTGTCCCCTCGAATTCCAATCGAAAAATGAAAATCGGGAAAAAGCGGGTTGGTAAGGTGGGGGTTGTTTGATGGCGTCGTAGCCTAGCAAGAGATCGCTCGGCCTCGACGTGCCCTAAGGGCCTTCGAGTGAAATTGCGTGTGTAATTACTGGAGCGTGGATATTCGTGTACGCTGTGCTCTATGTTTGCGTGCATGCGTGTATGGGACATCAATGTGTACCCAGCGTTGAGTAGATGGAATACTACCTTCCTGCTATCGTGCATGTAATATAGATCATACGTTGGCGTAGGACGGTTCATTGAAATCACTTTGTTTGCTCGATAGCGCGTCGGCTCGTTGACGTTTCATAAATCTTTTTTATAGGAAACGAGACTCTTCCATTCTTTCGAAACATTTTTAACTAATTTCGGAACAATCGATTACGATCAATTTGTTTATTTTACATACAACAATGATAGGAAAAATTAGAATGCATTCTCGTTACCAGTCTATCGCCGTGAAAAATTCCTCGATCTTTTCCCAATCGGTCACGCGTCTCCCTATATCTAATTTTCCAAGAAATGTAACAATTTTTATCCAGTTTGCGCGTAACGGATACGGCTAATCGTCTCGAAGCAAGACCTCCCGTATAATTACCGATAACGATCGAACCTCGCTTACGCAAGTGCGTTTGATCGATAGCTTCTCCTTCCGTCGAGTTTTTAAGTACACCGCGAGTTATGCACGTTAGAGGGCTCGGTGTTGAAACGAAGAAGAAGAAGAAGAAGAAGAAGAAGAAGAAGAAGGCAACGTTTGTGTACATACAACGTATTTGTACGTGCGTGCATACACGCAGAAGGGGGCAAGGACTAGTCAGCGTTTTGATCTCCCACCATTCGCTATTGTGGCGAAGCGCGGGACAAGGCGAACTAAGAAGCCATTCCGCTTGCTAGCAGCCAGTCGTTCCTTGGACTCGTTCGTTGACGCGCTGCGCTCTCCACGGGCACCCTCGAGTTCGATCGTTAGATCCGGACTACGATCTCGATCCTGGCCTTCGAATTTCGAAGATCGCGTTTTCGGGAATCCCGGTGAAGGATCGTGGAAACTCCATCGATTAGAATCCCTCGTGTTGAATCCGGGGTAGTACGAAGGTGATTCGTTGGATTTGAGGGAGTGACATGAAATTTCGACGTCGCTATGCCACCTTACTGGTAAATATCTTTAATCGATAGAAATCCCTCCTCTTTCTATCGTATTCCATTAACGTCGAGCCGATCTATAAAGGAAGTAAGGAAGAGAGATCGTAGCCTTACCGAAACGAGTTCCGCGAGTGATTTAACACGCGCGAATAGGAACCCGATCGGGTTTCGTGAGATTAGTGGTAAATCGATTCCGTAAAAGTGCAACGGAAGGCTGCTGCTTTCCATTTCGTTGAGAAAAAGTCGAGAGTAACGGGATAAGAGGGTTCTTTCTAATAAAAATAAATCGATCGTTCGGTGCACTGATTTTTCGATCGACTTTGTTCGACTTTCCGTTTCTTCTTTCGTTTCTTTTTCTTCTTATTTTGGTCTGTTTTTTCTTCTGTTTTCTTCTTCTTCTTTCTTTTTTTTTTTTTT
>JAIFRP010000008.1:1334149-1352361 GCA_032403825.1 Odynerus spinipes | reverse complement strand
TTTTTTTTTTTTTTTTATTATAGACGATCGATGATCCCCACGAAGAACGCGAGCGAATATTCTAAGCCCCCAGGGGCAGATCTCGCGTGATCGTTGGCACTGGGCAACAACGCGCGCGTGGTATCTCGAGGTTTACGCGTCCAGATCCTTCTCTTTCTTATTCCACTCGGAGCACACGCGCGCGTACTCGATGTATTCGATTTAAATAGGAGGAGAACAATTAGAGGAGTTAATTCTTAAGTGATTTATGACTCCTCGGAGAGAGCCCTGACTGACCTTAAGCGTTCTGTCTCTTTCTCTCCCTCCCTCTCTCTTTCTCGACGAACTCTCTTGCGCAATCGAGGAAGCCCGCGTGCTCGCACGAAACATCGTTCGGCGTTTTACGGATGAGTCCGATAACCGAGCGAAAGAGAGATAGTCCGACGCTCTTTTTACCATACCTCGCGAATTTTCTACTTTACGTGGCTCATTATCGAGTAAACTTTTGGCAGCCTCCCTGGCTCACGCACGTCTATTTCCGTCCATTGTTGTTTCGCCTCGTAACTCGCATAATTCCTCGATGAGGCTCTCGCGGCCATCAGTCCTCCGTTCTTAGAGCGGAGGCGTTCGAGTGAGGCCGGCCTTTCGTAATTCTTCTCCCTCGCGGAAAAAGGGAGACGAGAAGGAAGAGGAGGTGGAGGAGGAGTAAGAGCAGGGGGAATAATGATTCGTTGGAAAACGATGGGACCGTTCGAAGCCCTTGTCCGCGTGATTTCCTCGGCGTGGGCGTAATCGAGCGAAAAGGTCGTAGCGGCGGCTTGTTAATATCGATTCTACGTTTTCGTCATTAATCTTCCTAGCCGCCTCGATAGAATACACGTCATAAATATCGAGTCCCGGAGGTTAACGGGCTAGTAGGACTTTGCTCTTTACTTTCTTCGATCGATGTACGAGTAGATACAAGAGAGAGAGAGAGAAGAAGCAGAAGAAGAAAAATGCTTTATTTCCTGGGCTAAAGCCCTTTAGGACAAAAATATAACAAGATGAAAAATGTGTACAGGTGGTTAAGTAGTAACAAAAAATAGTCATTTATAGTAATTAAGCCTAAGACTGTAACTTAATTAAGGTTAGAGAACTTAATTAAAGAGAGAAAGAGAGAGAGAGAGAGAGAGAGAGAAAAGAAAAACAAGAACGTAAGAAGATGGGTATATTAAATTTGGAAGATGATAACGATACAACATACTCTGCCAAGTTGGTATTGGCAAGCTTCTTTTCTAACGGCGAGAGAGAGTGTAAAGATTCTTGGAATCTTCTCGATTTGACGCGAAGCGAAAAGATACGAAAGGGAGCTCTGGTCGTTGGCTCGACTCGAGTCTCAGGGAGTCGAGACTCACCGAATCTAGGAGATCTTCGACAATGATCTTCCTCCATCCTTTCTTCCTTTCTTCTTTCCCGTTTGCTTCCTTGCTCGCTTTCTGGCTCACGCCGTTCCTGGATTTTGCATACTATTTGCGGATAGACGTGGCTCTACGATTCTTCCTCATTCTTTGCTCCTCTTTCGGGGTGAACTAAATCCTATTTACACAACGTGCTTGGTACACATTGAAGTGTCACTGAACGGCCACGGCTATTTTTATCGGGGATTTCCGAACGATCCTTTCGATCTATTTTTCTAGTATTCGGTGAGTCGATTCAATTTTGTCAACGGATCTGAGATACAGTAGAACTCCGTTTATAAGAACTCCGTTTATATGAACGAAATATTATTAGCGCCTGGTTATAAAAACTTTAGTTGAGCTGTTATTATCTGAACCGTTCAGAGGAAAAGTGATCTAACTGCGTTAAAGTAAATATTTCGAAAATTAATGTTTTGCATCTGTACGAATGACAAAATCAAAGTAATATTTTGTTTTTAAAGATTTTCACATATTTCTAATAAGCCTATATTGAGATTTCACGTGATAACCATTTGCAATGATTACGTCCATTTAATAAGATTAAAATTAAAAAATTAAAATTAAAATTTCTGATTTATACCACTTTTCCTCTGAGCGGATCATCTGTACAACCACCGAACAATCTGATTACCTGTACGAACCGACTTGTCCTCCGACGTGTTGATATAAATGGAGTTCTATACCTTAAGCGAGCAACAACATCGACAAGCGAACAACATCGAACCTGAACTTGCATAGTGATTTAATTTTGTTCCCTCTATTTTTTTTTCTTTTAATTGATACGCCGAAAGGTGTTGCCGTTAATTGGTATAAATGTACGCAGAGACGGGTGCTGTCGAAAAACACAAGCTCCACAAGTACAGGGTGCGAATACTACGCCGTGGGAAAAAAGAAGCTCTCGCTCGCTCGATCTATATCTCCCTTATTTAACCGGCGGAAACATTAACGCTCGAGTACGCTGGCATCTTCGGCACGACTCGCCCGCTAACGTCGGGTTTTCGACGTTAGACGCGTACCACCGGTGTAAGGTCTTCTCTATCTTCTTCCTCCACTTCGTCTTCGTCTTGCTCCTCTTCCACCTCTCGCTTCATCCTTTCGTCCTCTTCCTTTCTCTCCTTTTCCCCTTTTTTCCTTCTCAAATCCATTGTCTACATCGTCGTCGTGCTTTCTCAGGGACGCGTGGCGTGGGAAGGTTCGCAGGGCCTTAAAGTTCGCGCCGCGTGCTTATCCAAGGCGACGTGGAGTAGGGAAGAAGGTAAAGAGAAAGATAAAGAAGAGAGAGACAGAGAGAAAGAGAAGGAGAGAAGTTTACCAACCGTGCCACTCTAACCTAATTTATAGGAAAAGCGTATCGCGTAATAAACGCGTATGTAGGTACTGCGTAAGACGACGCGACCAGCTTCTCTCGTTCCCCAGTATGTATATGTATATATATATATATATAATATGTATACATATGTATACGATAGACTAATTAGGAACGGTCGAATACGATTAATTGGTAAGCGCGAGGCTGGAATTAGTGCGAATGGAATCACCGTATCACCGGGTCAATAGGATGTCTCGCGCGACTCGGTTACGCGTCGCTTTATCAATATTTATGCTTCTTCGTACCTATATATGTATGTATGTATGTATGTATGTATGTATGTATGTATGTAGGTATGTACGTATGGACAAGTAGACTCGTTTACGCGCGTCTCTACGTATACGTATACTAATCGAGGCATCTTCTTGTTTTCTTTCAGCCGGAAGAACTCGATCGTTCTCAGGACTCAGCTCTCCGTGAGGGTTCACACCATCATAGGTGAGTAGTTTATACCAGCGAAGGATCCACGATTAGGATCTTGCGTTCGGTCACACGATCCACTTTGAACGGACAACGCCGTCTGATTTCTTGACCCTCGGTGTTCTCTTTCGAAGTTTGCTTCTCTTTCTCGGGAGGGGGAGGGGGGGAGAGAGAGAGAGAGAGATCTATCAGCGAAATTCGGACGAGATTATTAAACGTCTTGAGCGACGAGACGATAGCTTACTCTTTCGTCATGGTGGTCGTCGTCGTTCTTTCTTTTAAACGGTCGATACGAAGCGGTCGTGTGGCGTGTCTTCGTCGAATTCACCTGTGGGTCGTTCTCGTTCGTTGAACCCTGCCTCCTGCCGGTGCGGAGGAGAGATGATCGAAAGTCCTGGGAGGGAGGGAGGGAGGGAGGAAAGAAGAAAAGAGTATAAAGGGACGAAAAGGGCGGGAGGAGAAGCGGAAGACGTAGAGAGGACCCTGCCGTTTTACATATTTTAACGGTTCTCCATGTATCTCCGGTACCTGTAAAACCCGTCTGGCCCTTTGCCTTTCTCCCTCCTCATCTCTCTTTCTCTCTCTCTCTCTCTGTATCCTTCTCTTTCTCTTTTTCTTCCCATCTTCGCGTTTACGTATACGGGGTGTAAATAAATCGCGAGTACGGGACTTTGCGGGCCCGATAGCAATCAAGAACGTCTCGATAAATATTAGTGCGGAAAGTAATCTTTTTTACGAGCTACCTACTTGTATTTATTTCGTAGATACGAGCAGGTGAGTGTAAATATTTTATGATACTAAATTCATCAAGAAAATGTAATCAGCTGTCTGTCCGGTGTAGCTTAACAATTCGTGTCTACCTTGTTATAAGAGGGTCACCTGCGGAATTTCTACTCGAGTGAATAAATCGATACGATTAACGCATTGTTGGACGGTAATTACATGCAAAAGCTATGTCCCTACATGTCCCTGGTTATTATTCCTTAATTGAATATAAAAAGTTTAAATAAATTTTAATATAGCTTCTTTATACGTAATTAATTGAAATAAAATTTTGTACATCTCTTTTATATCATTTTTAATGATTTTTTAGTTGAAAAAATTGCAATAGCTAATGCAAATGCAAACACGAGTTTATTCGTGACTGGTCAACAATGTGTTAATAAGATATTATTCAACTAGGTCGAAATTTCGTTCGATTTGTAATAAATTTATTTGTCAATTTACAAAAAGTACTTTCCCCCGAAAAACATGGTTAGAAACATCACGTTACGCGCGTCGATCGTACCACAAATTGTAAACATTCCACCGAGTGTCGGAACGTCATGCTCGCGGGAGTCGTACGATGCACGGGATCAGATTTCCCGCGCTCTCAGCGCATCCTCCTACATCGGAACTCGCGCGATCGCTCAGCCGAATCGTTCTTTTCGCTCGAACCATCTTGCAGTCGGAGTCGAAAAATCTTTCGACGCTCGAGACGCGTTACGTAACAAAGACTCGACGAATCCTCCGTCTATTATTATTTAACTTGTTTCCCCGCGCGTTTGCAGCGACCTCTCGAGTAGACGCTGTTCGTTCAAAGACGAAGACGGAGGAGAAGAACGGCAATGGCGCGAGTAACAATGGCGCGTTACGAGCCGGTGAACTTGTTCGAGCGAGAGGGACTTTTGCTTATATGGGCGCTGATTATGGCGGGGGCCAAGGGCCTCGGGGCCTTGGGACCGCTATTCTTAGATCTCTCCGTCTCTCTCGCACTCCCTCGCTGGCTCCTGCAGCGAGTTCCTAATTACCTTCGCTCGCAGTCTCCTCCTCTCCTTCTTCCCCTACCTCTTGTTCTCTCTCTATCTCTCTTTCTCTCTTTCTCTCTCTTTCTCTCTTATTTTGCCCTTTCCTCTCTCTCTCTCTCTCTTCCCCCGTCTCTCCTTCTCCCTTCACCCGCGACAACCGACATGCATTATGCATTTGAAGATCGCGTGATAGCCGGCGTTTATACGGCCGCCCGGACCTCCTTTACCACGAAATAACTCGCGAATTCGTCTCGCTAAGAGACGAGCTACAAATCGAAGAAACGAAAGATATAACGGAAGACGAGTGCGTTTCACCCACGTACACGGTCTAGAGTTCTCGATTCTCTTTCGGAGAAGAACATATTATCGAGGGTATACCTTGAAGATTTATCGCGATCGTGACGCGGAAATAAATTTACAAAAATACGATTGAGCGTTAACATTTTATATTCGTATCGTTCCAGTTTGATATTCGTGCAGGTAATATACGTTGTGTGTTTTGCACGGATACTCGAACGTGTAAATTATTCTCCAGTCACCGGAGTAATTACGAGTCGTCCCTTCGTTTCTCCATGGAATCGAAGTTATAATATGTTACTAAGCGAGAAAATGCGGCTCATCTTCGCTATTACTTAATAACGTCGCGACTTCCCTCTTCCTAGCTGGTTCGTGATCGTAAAATCATTACCTTCAAGCACGACGAATGGCTTTCTTTTTCTTTTCAACATTCGCGTAATATAACTTCGTAACGTAATGACGTTCGTTATCTACCGTTCTTTATCTTAATGTAAATATGATGTACGTAAATGTTGGTAGGTATTGTAATCTCGTCGTCCCGTTTCTCTCTTTTTTTTTCGTCCAGGTTGAAATAGAAGTACAACCGTGTTACATACCATCGGACATTAGATTTCATGTTCGAGATCGTATTCCGTAGCGCGGTCAACGTTTCGATGAGAATCGAACACTTTTTTTTCGCAGCCTTTTCGAGAGGAGACCGCCGCCGATTCTCGTAAACTTTCATTCGTTCGGGAAATTCCTCTACTCCCCATCGAGCTTCTGGGGATTGAATTTACCGTACCGCTAGTGAAATGGAATTCAATTATTAGTAATACAGTCGAGTCGTGATTAAAAAAAAAAAGAAAAGAAAAAAGGTAGAAAAAGAGAAAGCGGGAGTGCTCACGGCGGTGGCATTCGTGAGCGGGTATCGGAGTCGAGGCATGAGAGACGACGAAAATTTAACGGAGGAAATTAATCGGACTTAATTACCAGTCGTGCACTAATTGCGTCTAGTATTCGTTTAAAAACAAGAACTTTACGAGGGAGCACTCTTGCTCGAACGTTACTTCTCTTTCCTGCGCGATTTTCCATCGGTGATTCGAAACGCGATGTAATCCTTCGAAAAATAAATAATTAATATTCTAGATTGTCTTCGAGTTCGATTCGATCGAATATAAATACAATTTTATTCCAACAAATTTTATTACTTAATCTTATCAGGAGTCGTTTGTTTATCTTCATTTAAATGAAAAATTCGAATACCGGTAATAACGTTGCAAGTGCATCGGATTATTAAAATAAACGTTTAACGTGTTTCTTGTCTGTTGCAGAAAAGTTGCTGAACAGCGAGGGTCGCGAGCTACGACGGGCTCTCTTCTCCCTCAAGCAAATCTTTCAGGTGGGTTTGCGACTTTGCGACGCGTAATACGACTCGTCTCCGCGAAACGTAAGAGAACGTGGGATAAGGGGAAGACGAGAGAGAGAGAGAGAGAGAGAGACAGAGACAGACGGGGACTATTTTTGCACGAGGCTACTCGTTCGTCGAGTAAATATTTGCAAGACGCTTCGTACGAGTTTCGTTTCCTTCATTTTCTTTTCTTTTAAACGCTGCATCTCGGGTATTCGTTTTTTCTCATTTTTTCCGTCCGTTATCATCATCATCATCGTCGTCATTTACCATCGAACAATTACACTCGTTTATAAATTCGCTCGTCTTTCCTTGCATGTATTTTGTACGTTTAACTTTTGCCATTAACGATAAAGAGCTTCCTCCGAACGTAGTTCGATATATCGGAGATAGTCGATGCATCATCGAGATGATTGATTTTATAGGAGGACAAGGATCTGGTGCACGAGTTCGTGCAAAACGATGGATTGGCTTGCCTCATCAAGGTCGGCAGCGAGGCCGATCAGAATTATCAAAATTATATACTACGAGGTGAGTATCCCAGCGATTTATCGATGGCTGGACGGAGAAATAACCGATACTCGATTTAACTCGAGACAGTGTTTCTCGTGGAGTCGAACACCTTCGACGACTGTACAGTGCGACTTCTTTTCCTTTTATTTGCCGTTTATCGATACTCCTTGTGTTTGCGATCTCGCTTCGTATTCCACGAAGGAAATGGTCGTCGGGTAGTAAAAGAGCAAGAAAGAGAGAGACAGAGAGAGAGAGAGAGAGAGAGAGAGAGAGCGAAACTTAATTTTAAAAAAAGTCAAATTTTTCGAACTTTTTGCGATACCTACAGAAATTGCTTCGATAATTCTGGTAATAACATTTATTCTCGATCGTACCTCTTATTTCGTAATTATTGAAAAGATTAGTTTCACGAGAAGCAACGATACGCCCGTAACATTATACAAATTTTCATAATTAAATGATTATACCTAACGATATTTTGAAATCGAGTCACGAGTATAATTGAAAAATCTTCCTTATTAACTTATAGAGTAGCGTCGTTTTTTCCAGGACAGCACGCGGCACGTTTAATTTCGAGAGTCGTTAAAGATCGCCGATTTCCTCTTAGGATCATCCTCGTCGTAATCTGCGAGCAAACGAGCTCGGGCGCGCGAGCGAGCAAGCGGAGAGACTTTTAGTTGGGCCGTAGCTAGAGCCCACGAGACTCTCGTAAACGTCGATAAGATAATGCGAACCTTTTTGCCGACGCAACCAAGACGAGCTACTTTTTTTTTCTTCTTTTCTCGATTGCTTTCATACGCCGAGCTTTGAAACCAGCGGCTCGGAGTTAAGACGATGGAAAAGTTTTTCTCCGGAGAAAATGCGAACTTTTTTAGGAAGTTCGATTCGACTCGTTTTTTAATCGACTTCCATAAAACGTAAAAAAACTTTCAGAGGCGATTCTTAAATTTCTGGTACGTTTCGATCGATGGCGAGATTCTGAAGAGAAATCTGACGTAAATTTTAATTTTTCATCGGATTTAGATTTAAGAGCATTAACTTTGATATTATTAAAGTAGTTAAATATTCCTCTTAATTAATTTGGAATGACTGCGTAAGCGTAGAAGGGAATATATTATTTAATACAAAAAAGAGGTAGGTGATCGCGAAGATTTGCGGGTATAAATTTTTCAGGTTCTCGTAATACGCAGTTTTCCTCGAGTGTAGAGATCGGAATATAAAAATTAATAATAGTATAATTATTGAAACAACGTTATTGGAAGTTTTAGCGGAGAGACTTGATATTAATGTAAAAAGAAATATCAGGAAATTTGAGAAATAATAGAGCGACGAATGTTTAAACAAGATCGATGAAAGCGAAACGTATTAATGAAAAATATAGAGTATTATCAAAAGCGAAAAGCTAAAGAAAAAAAATAGGGGTTCTGTTTTTTTTTGTAAATTTCTTTTTCGATAATCAATCAAACTGTGAAATCCAGTCAGTGTACGGAGACGTTAGCTTTTACGACGTATCGCGAGCTGCCGATAAAACTACAAGAAGAAAGAAGAGTCCATTACGAGCGACAAAGAACATAATGAAATATTGGCGAACATAAAACACCTGTTTCGCTGAATTATGTAGCAGTTAAGTTTACGCGGTACGACCGATTAAACGCGATATCGTTGGAAGCGGCTTTTGGCAGCACGCGAAGCGAACTTGACACCGAAACTAACGACCTTTGAAAAATACGAGCCGAACTTATTTCCTTTCGAAAGTAACATTTTTTCCCTGACACTCTATTATTCACGTCATTTTCACGTTCTTATTTATACACGGGTGAGTTTTTGCATTTCCGTCGTACGATTCCGCCGTTCGATTTCATATTTTATTGACGGATCGGCTAGGAAGCGTATAGTACGGGTAGAATATCGAATTGGTTGATATTCACCGAGTCGATATCGACGCGGACGCTGCTTTTTATCGTGCTCGCGGATAACGAGATTGTAAATCACGGAGGTGATTCGCGTTTTTACCTGTACGCGTGTTACGCGATAGACGTAACATTATTTTTGCATGAAGCCGACGCGACCGCGGCGCGCCTCGCGAGAGCTTTAATGTCTCCATGCTTTTACGCGGAAAAACGTAATGGACGTTGCCCGGCGCTCCTCGTAATATGTTTTCGCAAAATCTCTAATTAGATGCGCGCGCGAAACGCGTCGCGATGCCGAGCGACGATTTATTATCCAACCCCACTCCGTCGCTATCGCAACCCCTTTCACCCCTCTCTTTCGTTGGGGGGCCACCATTTTAGTTCGCAGATTATAATATCGTCGACGAGGTAACCGTTACGTACCACGCAAAAACGAGCCTTCGGAAACGTACGATTAGGTGCGCGCGGGATCGCCATCTATACGTTCGTACCGTTTAATTAGATTTGGCGGCGTAACTTATGGCTTTGCGTAATGATAACGAGCGAATTAATGTAGTACTACCACCGTCGACGTCGTCGTCGTCGTCGAAATCGTCACATCGTCGACGAGCGAGCTCTCGCGTAACGCGCTCCAATCGTTTTACGATTATATTGTCATTACGGGCATGAACGTAACCCGTGCCGCGGTCGTTCGGTCATTCGTACGTACTTCTATACGATGACGATGTAAATCTGTTCTCGATTCACGAAATTGTCTTGTGGTTTTAGAATTGAATTTGTTCGGAAATTTTCGGGGCTGTTGTTCATATGGTTTCTCTTATGGTTTCTACTTTTGAAAACACTATAAATTGCATCTTGGGGAATTGTTCGATCTCTCAATAACATTTTTATAAACAGCTATAGTGATAGAGCGAAGTTAGATCGAAACCATGAAACAATTTCGTAGTTTCGGAATTGGCTTACTTGTAAATTTTGGAGGCTGTCGCACGTATGGTTTCTTTCGAAATACGATAAATAATCGAAAACGGATAAAAAACGTAGCAACTTTTGAAAATACGATAAATCGCATCTTGGAAAACTGATCGATCTGTCGGTAACATTTTTATACACAGTTAGCTATCGTGACAGAACAAAGTTAGGCCGAAGCAATATCGTCGGGAAATTAAGTTTCTCCTCACGTCGGAATGAAAGGCAAATCGGTCGAGATAATTGAACCCTTTCGCGCTCTCGCGAATGGGATTCTTCCGGTTGTGCGGGAGCGTCGAACATTCAATGAGCTTCTTTATTCTCCTCTCTTCAGCGTGCTCTTTTTTTCTACGCCATTCCGTTTGTCCCTTTTTCCTTTCTTCGACGAGATTCAAAAGTCAAGCTCTCTTCCTCCGATCCCCGTGCTCTTTAGCATCCAGCGGGATTCCCGTTAGCAGCCGCGCGGCTAATTCGTAGGAAACGGGCGGAGGGGAGAAAAGTAAAGAGGTCGAAGCTCGATTCGATATCGACTCGAGTTTAATCACGCTGGAGGTGGGCTTACGTAAGGTGACGATAGAGCGGAGTGGAACATCGAGGAAGAACAGGAAGCATCCGCCTCGGCTGAATCGTGTTCTATCGGTGACAAGGGTCGATTGGCTCGATTATTCTCTCGCTCGCTCGCTCGTCCGTACGCGAAAACGGATAACCGGCTAATCGGCCGCATCCTGATAACGAATTGCTCCGACGAGTGCCTTGAAAAAGAAAAAATTGCGCGAGAATCGACCTACTCGCGAGAGCTCGTCGGGGATGAAAAAATCGCTTTTCATACGCGACGTGTTTGTTTTTCACGAGCGGCTGAGGATAGAGGAATTTTTTAAATATCGTTGACTCTTTTATTTTGAGAAAAGGTCGTAAAGTATCTACGCTTCAGTGAGTGGGAAATATTTTGTTGAAAGTAAACGCTACGGATGAAAAAATAGAATACCGTGGTATATCTCGCGAGGATATGTAATATTTGCGTCATATCTGTTCTTGAAAGTCGTACAAACATCTCGCGGAAATAAAAGCATCGCGAAAGAAGGGTGTTTTACACGCGTTACATGGTAAACGGATACCTTATCGTAAACGAAATTTGTATATTTTATACGAGATCGTAGGTAGAGAGAGAGAGAGAGAGAGAGAGAGAGAGAGAGAGAGAGAGAGAAAGAGAGAGAGAGAGAGAAAAGAATAAACTTAAAGGAGAACATTTTTCAGCCCTCGGTCAGGTGATGCTCTACGTGGATGGCATGAATGGGGTGATAGAGCACGGTCAGACGGTACAGTGGTTGTATACCCTCATAGCAAGCCGCTTTCGGTTGGTCGTAAAGACGGCTCTGAAATTGTTGCTTGTCTTCGTCGAGTACGTCGAAACGAACAGTTTGCTGCTCGTTCGCGCTGTGCGCTCGGTGGACACGTCGAGGGGTATGATACCGTGGACGAACGTGATGAAGCTCTTGAAGGATTACGATGCCGCCGACACGGAGCTCCTAATATACGCTACGACCTTGGTGAATAAGTGCTTGAACGGTATCCCGGATCAAGATACTTACTACGACCAGGTGGACTGCCTCGAGGAGCAAGGAATCGAAGGTATTATCCAAAGATATATGTCGAAACAAGGAACGGATCTCGACCTCCTCAGACAGTTCCAAATTTACGAGGCCGTACTCCATCACGAGGATGGCAACGACCGTGGATCGCCCATTCGACAGCTCGACGACAATATCAGGTAAAGTACGGCATAGTTTTATTCTCGAGATTTTTTGCGTCTTTGAAATATTCGCGATTTTTATTTTTATTTGTTTATTTACGGGTATCACCCTTTGATACACAATAGCAGATAAGTGTAAAGAGAACATAAAATATTAGGTGGACCGGAAAGTAATGTCGTTTTTTTACATTAAATTCAAACAAATAAATTTGTAACAAGTTTTTATTTTTAATCAGTGGCGTAATTACCCTCGTTGTCAACAACCTTTTACCATCTAGTGTACAAATTTTCAATGCCGGATCGATAAAAATCAATTGGTTTTTGAGCAAAATATCTGGAGATGGCATTTTAATATCATCCAAATTTTCAAATTTTTTGTCACAAACTGTGAATGCAGACTTTTACTGTGATACGCAATATACCCTTTTGATACACAATAGCAGAACAAGTGTAAAGAGAGCATAAAATATATACACAAAAATAACAACAAACAAGAGTAAGAAAACAACCTTAATACCAAAGAACCTATTGTTAATCTAATTGAATATCTTAAACATATTAATATAATTTTCCTATCTGGTCGCTAATAACCCCTAGCGGTTGATGCGACATTAAATAAATGAATTAAAAAAAAAGAGTAAGAAAATGACGCATAAAATACATAAAAATAAGTAGGATAATATAGACAGTACATTATCTCGGCTTTAGCTAATTTGTAATTAATGCTAGATTACAAAGGATAAATTAGTGACATAACCTTATGTGCTTCGCATAACTTATCTGAATTTATGTCTGAAAGAATTTATATAATGTAGTAGAAATATTTGTATTATACAAAATTGGTCCGTATAATATACTAGTTCTCGATGGAAATGCGTTTTTTAACACTTTGACTCCTATGTTACCCAGATATGGATGATGTGTAAATTGTCCGTGCAATAGATATTTACAATTTGTTTATTTAGAATTTCTTAACTGGTCACAGTAGTTTTGAAAGATATAAATATATACAGAAAAAATAAAGATAAAGATATAAATATGTATATACAGAAAAAATGATAAAACAAAATTATTAAAAATTGTATTCGAAAGCTTGTTAACTTTTAGACTTCTTTAGGATCACTGTCGTCTATCGACATATTTTTAGGGGACAGTGTTAACGAATACAACATATTTATGGTATAATCATAGAATTTATTACATACACACGCATATTTGATTACTTACATTTGTTTACAATGCGTACTTAAATATTAACTCGTTTTATTTTCATTCTCTCTCCCGATTCACTTTGAAAATATATCGAATTAATTTTAACGATACCTCACACGAAAAGAAAGTTAAAAAACATCGATGTCGACGTAACGTGTACACCGTAAAGACGTAGATTACAGCAGATCGTTTCGCTGAATTCGCAGGAAGACTCTACGCAACCGGAAGTCTCTGGTGGATTCTCACGAGCGTCGAAAATCCCGCAGGCACTCGACCGGCACGTCGCCGCTCTCGATGTCCTTGAACGCTCGCTTAAGTCCGCGCTCGAACCATTCTTTGGGGCTTAGCTCTTTGAACAACACCTTGAATTCGAGTCTGCCCGATGACGATGACGAGTCGAGTAGCTCCCAGAGCTCTCAAGGCCACCTCGGCGAGGTCCAGCTCAATGGAAGTTACAAGGAGAACAAAGGTGATTATAATCATTCTCCAAAAATTCTCCGTAGCTGTCGAATTTCTTCGCGATAAGCGACTCTCTCGTTCGATCCTACGAAATCCAATGAATATGAATCCCGCGACGCCTACCGGGAGGCTAATTTGCGCGTTACGAGACGTCAGGAGTCGCGATATCGCGAGCAAGCGGAGAGATCGGAGAGGAAAATGATCCGTCGCGTGTTTCAGTCGACGTTGGCGTGACGCCGGCTTTGAGACGTAGAAGAGAACGGGCGGAGAGGCAGAGGAGCTTCATCAGGGAGCAACAGGAGGCTACCGCGAACATGAGAGCTTCCGTTGGCCATTCGGACGATCAGGAGAGTGAGTAAATAGTTTTTTCTTTTCTTCATACGTAAAGATTCGTCTCTCTGGACCAAATGATCACGATCACGCGTTACGCTCGATTCGAAGGTTCCTTCTCGTCGAACGGTCTACGATACACCAATGGTACGTCCTACGAGAGGAAGTCGGACTCGCCGTCGAACAAGCTCTCTCGTACGAACAGCAGGAAGGATCTAACACCGCTAATGAACGCCGCGAACAAGCTCGACTCCGAGGAGAAGAAGCCTTGGTACGGTAAGAGCCCCGACGAGGGTGTCGAGTGCGACGAGGGCAATCACACCGACGACGATGAGAATCGTCGAGTGGTTTTGCAAGTGAAACGCGAAGGCACCGTCAAGGATCTCACGCAGAAGCTAACTGCTCAGAATCTCATACCGAGTAGCCCGGTCGATGAGAAGGTTTCCAGGTAGGAGACGCGATGATAACGAAATTAACTCTGCTGGAACTGCGATTTAAATTTTGTTAATCCGAATATGAGAAACTCACGATTGGATTCTCTCTCTCTCTCTCTCTCTCTCTCTCTCTCCCTCCTTCTTCCCCAACGTTCCCCCTCAGGATAGGAGATATGAGCGGCTTGATCTCGAAGGCGAAGGAGGGCCTGGCCAAATCGAAATCCAAGGCCGACGTCTTGAAGTCACCGACGGGCGACAATCTGCCCAAGGTGCAGGAAGTGAAGAAATCGGAGAACGAGTTGCACTGGGAGGAGCTCGTGAAGAAATTGAAAAGACCGCTGGCCCTCTGTGACCTTGACTTTACCGACCTCAATTCCGACGACGAGATCGACGTTCTGGGACCGGTGAACGTTACCAATGGTGTACCACCGCCACCACCGCCAATGGTACCGGTGCCACCCCCGTCGTTGTTACCACCGAGTTCCGGTGCCAAACCGCCCCCTCCCTTACCCCATCTCCCACCTCCTCTCTTCTCACCGCTCAACCTCAAATCAACGAGACCCTCGTTGGGCAACGACCCGGCCAATTCCCTTAGGAGTCCATCGTCGACCTCGCCGGCTTCGACCTTGACGGCGAAGAAGAGCAAGAAAACGGTGAAGCTCTTTTGGAAGGAGGTCAGGGACGATCCCATCATTCTCTCGAGACTGGACAAAAACAAGATGATCTGGGACGAGCTCTCACCCGTGCCCGTTGACACGCAGAAGCTCGAACACCTCTTCGAGAGCCGCGCCAAGGATCTTATCACGAAGGTGAGAGATTCTTATCCTCTCTCGTTTGTTCGTTCTCTCATTTCTTTGTCGTTTATATCGTCGTATCTTCGGCGTACGTCGCTCTTTGCTCTTTATTTCGTGCTGGTCCAGCCGGGCGGTCGATGACCCGAGCGCGACAAGTACCAATTCTTCGAACGTAATCTTTTCACCGCGTTTTTCTGCTTTGCTAATCCATCTATCGTGTAGTACTCCTATATTTTGTGTCGTGCTTTAATTGAATACTGGATAAGCGGGAATGAATTCGTCGTGGAATTGTTTTTTATCTATTATATTTGTAAGTGGGGTTATAGTCCAGTCGGAATAGCCAAAATTTGGACCGACTTTTATTCAAAGACACAAGAGCAGCGCCAATTTTTTTGTAGGTTCTTTGGACCTACAGAAACATGCCCTTAAGTTTTCGTAAAAATTCTATTTGTTTTTTAGCAATTAAAAATTGTTAAAAATTAAAATGTCGATTTATTTGAGTTATGTTTTTTTGGAATGCGTTTTATCGAAAAATGCTTCCTACAAAAGTTGTGCATCATAATGACCTCTATAAACTAGGTCGTATGCAAAAATGACCTAACATTGTTAGTTAAGCAGTTAATTGCAGTTGAAACAAAAATCTCATTTTGCTTTTTGCATCCGTTATCGGTCAAAAGAATCTAAACAAAAATTGACGCTGCTCTTGTTTCTTTGAATAAAAGTCGGTCCAAATTTTGGCTATTCCGACTGGACTATTATTTGTTTCGGGTTTATCTGTAAATATTTCAGGGCGGTTAGCGAAATTTGCGATAGGTAGGATTGGTTTTGGACATTTTTGTTCAAAAATCCACCGTTTCCTTTTGAAATTGCAAACAACTTTGCGAGAAACGGATAGGTGATTTGTAACGTACCTACGTCTCTTCCGGGAGCGTAGTTCGCGGCTTTAATCCCGAGATTCACAACGAACTACCCGCTGCATTTCTATTTGCTTCGTAAACCGCTTTAACCGTGCGATTACCCACACGTCGCCTCGGGAACACCGTGCTCGATTCACTTGCTCGGTGCATTTCGATTTCTGCACTTTCGAATCTCCCTCGACTCGCGTATTTCACTTTTATTCTATTTTCTTGTATTCTCTTCTCTTGTAAATAGAAAAATAACATATCGAAACGGCAATTTCTCTTTTCTCTTTCCTCTATTTTCTCTCTCTTGCTTTCTTCGTGAATTTTCGAGTCATTTCCCGGCTAACGTATCTCTCAATCGTCTTTCGCGACACAATCGAGAGAATCGATAGATCGTCGCGCGAATCCACGCGGGGCAAACGATTCCGTGTTTCCCCCCGTGGAGAAACATTCCGTACGACGACGCTGCTCATCGTTGGTAAAGTTCTCGTAGCGAAAGCACGGCAGAAATGGCTACGCTGATCGCACCGGTAGAATTGCGACGAAACCCACCACACGATTGCGCGGGAAGCTACGCTAATTATTACTAGCGTAATTACCTTACGTACCTACCGGCTAGGTCTATCGGTTTTACCCTTCTTCCGTGTTTTACATAGCACGCTTGAAATAAACCGCCGTAACACGGCGGAGGTTGTAACGTCGTGTTACGCACCGTGTTACGTGCCTTTCTCGAGGCGGTCGGCTAAAGCGAGCGCGCGTGAATTTCGCGTTGCTTTTTTTCGCTCTCTTGTTCTCGCACTTTTTTACTTTCCGTCCGTGCCACCAATTTTCTCTCCCTGTTCTTAAACTTTAGCTCATGGCTCGTAGGTTGGTTATAATTAACACCGTACGAAAAGTCCGATGAAAATTTTGGAAAAGACGATAAAAGGAAGAGAAACGCAAACTCGAGGCGAGAATGGCAGAATAGAAACATGGATTTATTGCAATAGTGACGCTTTTCTGGCCTCTTTGGAGCGTTCCTTCTGATTAAACGATAACTTCTACGAAGATTACTCCCTTTTTTTTTGTTCCTACGGTAATACGGGAAGTAAATAAAATGACGGAAAGTGGAAAGAAACGAGAATCGAACGAGAATGCTACGTTTTTTCGATACGTCACGCGTAAGCGCGCATGTAGACGTATACACGTTAAAGAAACGGAGTCGGAACGTTCGGGGTAAAGAAATTTGAACCGTAAATACGTTAAACGATCTCATTCCTTAGGAAGATTAACCGGTTTTCGAGCTGCGCCGGCGTAGACGCGCTTGTACGGAGCGGCGTGTAGCGTAAAATGTCGAAAATGCACTTAACGTCACTCGGTACATAGGTTTGATACGATAAGAGAGAAATCTCGACGAGAGTCACCGTCTCCGGAAAATATGATAGTACCGGTTTTAGTCTGTAACGAGATCGCGTGACGATAACGATCACGTACGATAATTATGACGGATGGTGGTTGGGTGGTGACGGTTTACCGCAAAACGACTAATCTCTTCTTGTATTATTCTTTGCAATATTGTTGGTGCTCGCACGAAAAATGAAAAACAAAATGGCATGCTGGAATTTGACAGGAGGTGAGTCTTAATTTCTTAACTTTTCTACAAGCGTGGCTTTTTTAACATCGATGAATTGTCAGTTTTTACCTTATCTTTATTTCGCTTTATCGATAACGAGTTGGGAGTTCTATTCATTAAATTAGTGCCGTTGATCATGGAACAATTTGTTTTTGTTTTCCTCTTTCTCTCTCTCTCTCTCTCTCTCTCTTCCTCTTTTAGCTTAGTACTCGCTGCTTACTAGCTTTATTTCTCTTCCTGTACTATAATTTCTTTTTTTTATTATTAATTGTAATTTTCTGCTTAATTTTCTAGTGCTTATTATTATGTATTTACTGCTATTTTTAACCGACTTCGAAAAGACGGAGGTTACTCAATTCGTAAGTGGACTATGTCGCTTTTTTTTGTATGTCCGGGCACTACTCCTAGACGGATGGACCGATCAGGATGAAATTTTGTTCACCTTGTAGGTTCTGGTCTCCCATTGGTCCCATTTGCAAAAAATATTCGATACCTCTATTATTAACAAAGTCATTTAAGAAAAAACGATGTTTGTTTGTCCGGGCACTACTCCTAGACGGATGGACCGATCGGGATGAAATTTGTTTAATCTGATAGTGTTTAGTTTCCTATTGGTCCCGTTCCGAATAAATTT
>JAIFRP010000008.1:1316576-1327282 GCA_032403825.1 Odynerus spinipes | reverse complement strand
AATTTTACACAAAATACTGGTCCACGGTCGAAAAAGTTTGGGAAACGCTGCCTTAGTTTATATTCTCTTTTTTCTTTCGTTTACATCTGAAAACATTCGCCCGTGTCCGTTACGAGATATCTCTTGCCATGGAAGTGGCCACCCGTGGTAGGTAAGAAACGTTTTCCTCGTAATACACGCAAGATCCATTGTATGACTCGAACGGTCAACGGGGAGGTACGCGCTCGGAGCATTCGCGTTCATTCGATACGCTATTCTAATATCCTGATCCCGCCACAAGAGCCCTCGTATTTCTACTTTATTCGAGCGTGCCTCGCCTCGAGGTTAGAATATAAATCGTTGTCTGATCGTAGAACGGAGAGAGAGAGAGAGAGAGAGACTTCCGTCGTAACGTTTCAAGCCGCGTTGTGCGAGGATAAAAATCGGTGCGGTATTTTAGTCTATCTTACAGCGCAGCCTGTGCGTGGAGCGTGATCTTGAATTTTTGCTTGAATTAAATTTTTTTTTATATCAAATTTCTTTATTTTTTACAGACTTTAAATATGGTGTAATTCTGATAACGAAATTGTGTTGAACGGAATTTGTTTAAATTTAATTCAACATTACCTCCTCGGGTTTTATGAACTTTTCAGACCTCATTTTCAAAATACTGTTTTACACGAGGATCGCCTGTAATTTTCACCTGACAGTTTAACCGATTCGCGAAAATTGTCTTATCGCGGATGAAGAGAAAACGCTTCCCCTATTTTCCGAGCATCGCATCGTTTCGAAATTTCCTGGTATCCTTTTAAAAGGGACAAACGTTTCGCGTTTATATATCTTAGCGAGACAAGAAGAAAGCGCAAAAATTCCTCCTCATTTTTGTAAACTCCTTTAACGCGGTGACGGTAACGGCGGCAGTGGTGGTCATGCCGTTGGGCTAGATAAATGTCGGCGTCTTGAAGCGGCAGCTCTCGAGACCGGAGATTTAAGGATGGCGTCGGTCGTCCGACGTCGTTAGCGGATAATGAGATAGTAAACGTCGGCCGTGCTCGTCCCTCGTTCCTCCGACTATTTGTTTAAAATTATTTTAGGCAATTTCGATTTTCCCTTATACGCATTTCGGTTTCCTATTTCGGCTATAATATTAACTCTTTGCATTTGTACAGTCGAACCTCGTTAACTCGAATCTTAGGGGAACAGAGAATAATTCGAGTTATAGAGTATTTCGAGTTAGCAAGTTTTTCGAGTGATAGAGGTGCGAAAAAAGTTCGATTTATAGAGGATAAAACTTAAAGAGGGAAGAAACAAAAAGCTGTTGCAGAATCTTTTTACTTCGAATTATAGAGAATTTATCAAACTTCGAGATATAGAGGTCAATGTATAATAAGACGAAAAACTAAGACGACTACTACACTTGAGAACACTTCGAGTTAATCTCTTATTTTTTTTCAATTTATATAGGTTTTCTCTAGAGAATGAATAAAAATTCAAATTATAAATATTTTCGAGTTAACGAGGTTCCACTGTATTTTTCTTTTTACGTTGGGGTAGTACCAGCTTGCAATTAATTTCAGATGTTCAGATCAAATCGAGACTTTCGCTTGCAAATTGAAGATTTGCATGTGGATTTACACAAATTCAATGAATTATTTAAAGAAAATCGTATCTATATGATGTATTTAACATAATAAATGGCAAAAATAATAAGTAGGACATAGCGCATAGTTAATTGACGAGTTTAAAATTTTGACGACATAATGTCGACTTCCGAGTACAAAAGGGTAATATCATCAAGAATACATTAATTTCTTTCGATTGTACTTTATATGGAAATGCTCAAAATGGTTGCTCGTTATCCACATTTGGGCCATTAAAAAAGTATTGTCAGTAACGAAGAATGAGGTTGTCAGATTCCAGAAAATCTTGTCTTGCCACTTACCTATGCATATAAAAAATTCTTGAGAGACGTGAATACCAAAAAACGATAGTACGATAATGTCTGTACATTCTGCCATTTTTAGTCGTAGGTAAACCAAAATAGCTTTCTATTACGTAGGTATCCACTAAAATGAGAAACAATTCCAATTCTCAGAAAACATTCCGCGACTCGTTAAAAAATCACAATTACAATTACAATTGCATAATTACAATAATAAAGCACAAAATACAAAATCATCTTATCTACATCTAAAAATGAAAAAAAGTCCGTTTTTTAACAATTCTCAGGAAGAACCTCCCTGGGACCGTTGCTGAGAGACGAAGGTACGAACGGTAACCTAACCGATGGCGACGACGAGCTTTTGGAGTCGCTCGTGAAGACGGCGACGAAAACACCAGCGACGAGGACGACGCCGAGGGAACGCAAGAGGACGAGACACGCCGATCGTAAGTCTTGTAAGTGTGATCCCCGCACCCTGCACCTCCACCCATTTTTATCTTCTTCCACGTTTATATCACTCCTGGTCATCGCCAGTCGTCCGAGGGTTGACGGTCGGTCGCTTGGCGATGGTCGGTAATTAAAAAACAAAAGAAAATAGAAAAAATAGTTACCTGGTTTTTCGCGGTAGAAAGCACACGCGAGGAGAGAGCGTGGTCCGCGCTCGCGATCGATAAACGTGGAAGTTTTGGACCGAAGGGAGTGTCGACGCCCTAGATCGAATTCGCAACTGGTACGCGTCGCCCATTTCGGTCTTTTCCTTAAGTTTTTCCATGCACCTTCGAAGCACCGATCTTTTCTCTTTCTTCTCTTTCTTCTCTTCTTCGTTTCCTTCTTATCTTTCATCTTATCTTTAATGTAGGAGCGTGCTTAACCCTTTACACTAGAATATAGCGACGATAATAAACATGTACCTTCTAATTTGAACTTTATATAGAAATACAGTAGACTCTCGTATAACGCGGCTAAGCGTACCTACCGTATTGTATTGTCAACAAATAAAATAGCGAAGAAACATAAGAAAACGGTAACGATGAAGAATATAATCTAATGCTCAACTAAAACAGATTTAATTCTTAAATCAGGTAATTCCTGTTTTATTATTTAGCGCCTTGCACGGAGAATTGCGTTATATGAAAACAGTAGTCGCGATGTCTTTATCGCGTTGTAGAAACTCGCGTTATACGTGAGTCTACTGTAATGTTTTTTAAGAAATTATGTAGAATACGTAATTAGTATATTTATTGCAAGAATATATGCTAGTTGTAAAGGGTTAAAAATTATCGACATAATACAATAGAATAATTAATTTTGATATAACTATCAGTAAGGTCTTAATTCTCGATAACTTTTCTCGGCTGAACATAGGATATAGTATTTAAAAAAATCTCTCGATTAGTGATAATTAGTCTAAAGTACATACGTTTAGAGGCACGTTTCTAATTTCCATACCGAATCACTCCGAAGTTTCTAGGCGAAGAAGAGGATCGACGCAGAAGAAAAACACTCGACCAGAGAGAGAGAGAGAGAGAGAGAGAGAGAGAGAGAGAGAGAGAGAGAGAGAGGTGGGTCGGGAGAGAGGGAGGAGAGTAGAGCAAGAGTGAGAGTAAGAACGATCCATAGCGGCGTCGTTGCATAATGTATGGAGATTACGCGAAGACTCTTTGGTTTTCCGGTAGTGCGCGCATCGAGCGAAAGAGTCTCTCGCGTATCCTTTTTGTAATCGATCGCGGCGTACACACATCGGACGCAGGAAATAATCCTTCGTCGGAGAGTTTCTACGTGAATCCTCGGTGTAATCCGCTCATTCGCCGGAGCACAACGACGGGGAATCGTTCGTCTTCTTTGTCTCCCCCCCTCTCTCTTTTTCTCCCTCTTACTCACTTCGTCCCACGTTTATTTATGATAAGCTCGCGTTGTACGTTGCGACGTGACCGGGAGCGCCATTCTTTCGCGTTATCGTTAGTGCAAACACGTATTAAATTTGTTCTCCATCCTTCAGAGGAAGAGGATCGTTTTTTTTTAATATATAAATTCGATACATAGCTGCTCTTTTGGAAATCCCCGCGAGAGAAAGAAGTCTTTATCTTTCTCTATATATTTTCTTTCTTTTTTCTTCCCTTTCCCCCATACGCTTCTCCTTACCGTCACGCTTTTATCCTTCCATTTTCTTCCTCCTTCCAAACTCGCGCTAGTTACGAGTGGAAGAGATCGCTACCTTGTAGTTACGGGGGTGTGGTGATAATTATTTAATGGCGATATACCGGTGACGGTAGCTGACAGACTGCCCTGGCGTTCTTGCCTTCCTCTTTTTTTTCTGCCCAACAGTGAAGCGATCGCGCACACGAGAGAACAACACCACGCCGGAAGGGTATCAACCCTGAAGGATCACATTTCGTCATACGAAGGTTCGCCTTTACGCCTTTTAGATTGTCTTCCACCTCTCGTCGTCGCTTGTTTTCCGCTTTTTTCCCCGTTTCTTATTTCTTGCATGGTATGCTATATAATATATACATATGTACATATGTATGTACCGATTATTATGAAAATTGTTCAAGATTTACACTACGGTGATGCGAAAGCGTTTACAGCAAATTTCTTTTAACACTTTGAACGCCGTGTCACTCAGATATCGGTGACGTATAAGTTGTCTATCCAATTTATTTATTTATTTATTTAAAGGGTTGTGGTATTCTTTTAATATATAAATATACGCAGGTCTTAATACATTGTTGACCGGTCACGAGAACTCAAAAATCATTGAAAATTATATAGAAGATAGTTATAAAATTGTATTTCAATTAATTATGTATAAAGAAACTACATTAAAGTTTATTCAGACTTTTTATATTCAATTACGGAATAATAACTACTGATATGTGATAGTTTTTGCGTGTAACTACCAGTCAACAATGTGTTAAGTGAAGTGGCAAAAATAATAAAACGAACGATTAAAAATTATATTAGAAAACTTGTTAACTTTTGGCTTTTCCTGGAATCATTGCCAACCATTGAAATATGTATATCTGATGCTCAAAGTGTTAATAAAAAATATATGTCTTAGGTAACTACGATGAATGGTATTTATATATATGTAGGTATGTTATGAATTTTTTCATGATTGTCGTTTTTATTGCTAGTCCGACTCGTCGCTTTGACTAAAACAACTTTTTGTTCGTTAGCCGTTTCTTCTTACATATTTACGATCACCGTCTCTTTCCAGTTGTCTCGTGATTCTGTCACCCCGCCCTCTCCTTTCGTTTTTTTCTCTCGAAACTAACAAGAAGCTTACGGCTTTTGTGCATGCTCGTCCTCGTCTCAGCGATTCAACGAAACTCACGGAAGATTTCTTCTAATTGCCATGTTTAAACTCGATATTAATTTTCGGAGCTGCGTTATCTCGGTTCCGACGGCATACGCTCACGTGCGCATGCACGACACGCGTGCTCGTGGCTTAAGTAAAAAGTTTAGCTTTGCGGCGTATACCGTGCATAAGTTTCTTCGGGAGGCCGATACGAGAATACGTAGAGGTGGATGCTGCGCTGCTTTCAACGCGTTATGTATTTTCATCGCGTTCTCCTTTGTATCTACTTACGCTTCGTGCGTTCGCTTTCTTTGTGCCGTGTGTATATGTATACGTCTGTTACGTCTTAAGGAACGTGAATATATCGTCGATATATTTATAGCTGTATGTAGATTAAGGTGGACCGAAAAATAAAATCGGAGTTATTTTTGTTTTGCTTAAAGGCAACTTTTTGTCACTATTCCAAATCTAATTTTAAGTTTTTTATTTTTCGGTCCACCCTAATGTAGATATACACGAAATGGATATAACTTTTTTTACACAGGTTTTTATCAAATAAATTTGTAAGAAGGGAGGAAAGGGGTAAAATCTTGTGCTTTTATCGAGAATCTAGAAAATAGTTTCAGTTACAATTTTATGTAAGACAATTCAACGATAGGAATGGCAGAAATTACGTTTCATTTTATTAAGGTTTATCCGTATCGATTTAACCGATTCGAGAGTTTCATCGATGGGATAATTGGCGAGCCACGCCTTGATGATCGTCGAACGATTTATCGACTAATCGATCGACCATTGTTAGTATTACGAAAACGATCGCTATTATACCGTATAAATGCATTTTTCTTTAACCGAATTGTTTTCTATTACAAAACCTCGGTATTGTTGTAACTTTTGACCGTTTCTAAAAAAATGTTTTAAAAATCTATTTCTCTCTTACAAATAGCACCATTGCTAAATCCCCAGAAGATTTTGTTACCGGAGGAAGTAATTTTTCTCTTTAGACAATCGTGAACACAACTCGACGGCCTTCTGCTCGCCGATAATACGACTTTATTACCAAGAATTCTCTTTTTCTATCTCGTTATCGGAACAATGGACTTTCTACGTTCTATTTCCTCCCACCCTTTTGTGCAGGACGATGAAAAACGCGCGGAGGATCGGTGTCGACATAAAGGGCCCGTGTAGCCGGGAGATAAAAGGAATCGAAGTTATTTTTAATCGGATACGTTTAAGGTACCTTGCGTCTCTTACGTTCACCGTATCGGACCAACTAGGAGGAGAAAGAGAAAAGGGTGTCGGTCGATTCAACGTTTTCCGCTCGTTTCCGAGTATCTTTTATCTCGTACCGTTAGATAGCCTTACATGCGGATAATTTGTCACGATTTCAAAGAAAATAGATATCTATACATGAGAAACATAAGAGATAGATCTTTTAGAAGAAATTCGTTACTTACGAAAGCACAAGGAGGAAGAAAAAAAAGAGAAACGTAATTTCGCAAAGACAACGGCTAGTTGGCCCGATAAATTGGATTAATCGTTATGAGGAGAGCAAAGCCGGGGCCCACTCAATGGCCACTCTCGGATTTTTCCCCGCTGCTAAAAGCATCCGACTCCTTTTCCTTTCTATTATTTCCCTTCTTTCAGCACTTCCTTTTTCTTTTTGTCCTTTTTTTTTATTCCTCTCCGTTGAAACGAGCGGGAAGCGACAATCCTGCCGCGTACTTCTCCGTTCCGTATTTAACATTTAAATGAGCCACGAATCGGCTTTTTTCTCTCCTCGCTTAACTCTTTTGAGCGAAGATTGCGCTCGCGAGATAATGACTGCTTCTGATTAAGACGCGCTGCAAAGGAAGAACGTTTCGTCGCGCCGTTGTCGTCCTCGTTCTTGTCTTAAGTGAAGAAATTAATAGAAGACTTTTCATTTCCTTCCCCTGTGTGTTCTTGGAAATTCACGACGATTCGCGTCACCGTATCGTCGTCTATGATATAACTTTAATAATTGGTGGACCGGAAAGTAATGTCGGTTTTTACATTAAATTCAAACAAATAAATTTGTAACAAATTTTTATTGTTAATCAATGATGTAATCGCCCTCGTTATCAACAGTTTGCCAACAATCAATTGCTTTGGAGCAAAATATCTGAGGGTGGCATTTTAATATCATCCACATTTTCAAATTTTTTGTCACAAACTGTGAATGCAGACTTTTACTGCGAAAAAGTGGATCAAGTAAATCAATCTTTAATTGAAAAGTGTCCAGCGATTATCAACAGAAAAGGCAGTATTCTGCAACACGATAACGCAAGACCGCACTGTGCAAGACGAAACCTGGAAAAAATTAATAAATTGGGTTGGGAGGTACTGCCTCACCCACCATACTCGCCCGACATTACACCATCGGATTTCCATTTATTCCGATCGCTACAACACTTTCTATGTGACAAAAATTTTGAAAATTTTGATGATGTTCAAAATGCCATCTCCAGATATTTTGCTCGAAAACCAATTGATTTTTATCGATCCGGCATTGAAAATTTGCACACTAGATGGCAAAAGGTTGTTAATAACGAGAGTAATTACATCATTGATTAAAAATAAAAACTTGTTACAAATTTATTTGTTTGAATTTAATGTAAAAAAGACGACATTACTTTCCGGTCCCCCTAATAATATATAACATTGAATGTAATTTAGCGTGAACTTACGATGCAAGCTCGACTACGTATCATTTTACGCATGTTAGTTTCGAATGGAATGCCGATGGAACGAAGCATGCCGATAGAATTGTATGTAAAAATAACGAAAGGTAACAAAAAAAAAAAGAAAAAGAAAAACTGTGCTGTGTTTTTACGATCGAGCGGAACGTGTGCGCATATAACAATACGAGAGGGAAAATATTGACACAGTCGCGCTCTTTTCGCGATAACTTTAACGCGAGAATGAGAAACGATTCTTGAGAAGTATTTCGTTCGATAATTAATTACGATGACAAAATGACGCAAGTTAAGAGGAATTTTGATAAAGTAATTCGAGAATTAAAGAAGGGGCTTATCGTTCGAGGAGAACGCGAAACCGTCGATACTTTTCCTCCGAGCTACGTATACTACATACAGTAGCGGTCATAAGTTTAAGACGAAAAGTTTTTATTTCGATCATACACATGTAATGTAAATACCATATTTCTATTCAGTTTGTTGTTTTAAAATACATAATACATGTACAATATACAATGTACAATGTAATGAAATACGTAATAATGAAACACATAAATACATACTTTTTTTACATAAAATATTTAATTTCTTTCTTTTTTTCATATCGTCTTAATCTTTTGTCCGCTATTCTATATACGTATGTATAAATACGCGTAGTCAAGTATTTCGAAAGTGATTTATTTTGCAGTACGTAGAACGCTGAAGAACGGTCTCTCGGAGGAGGAAAAGAAACACATCGCCGCCTACATCAAGGGCTATTGACTGTGATAATACCCACCCCGAAAAACTTTCTCGTTCGCCGTGAAGTAGCCAGCGATGGAAGACAGCCGGGTGCACGCACGTGTGCTCGAGTAAAATGGAATCGCGTTTCCCACGGAGATATCCGAGGTGGTTCGCAGCGAGCCTCTCTCGAATGGAAAAGGAACGGAAAAGGATGGACGGACAGCGTGGTGCGGAGCGTAGAAGAAGAAGAAATCAACAGTTTTCAAGGAAAACGATCCGTTGCACGACGTACTCTTGCCAAATCTCTCTATCAGCCCGTATAATATCTCGAAACGGTCTTTTAAATTGTCACACGCCTACGCTACTTCTTTTTTCTATCTCGCGCGGAAAAGTTACTTATTTTACTTCGAATTAGGTTCGAGTAGGTTTTTAGTGTACTTGAGCAGCATGTAACCGCCGCGCGATATGCTACGTAGATTTATACACACGCTCGTGAGATACGATTTTAAGAAATAAAAAGATTTTTTTTTTTTCAATCGATCCTGCTCTTCGCTGCACGATTCCTCAAGTACGTGCGTTGGTGTTTTATTCGCGCATCGAAAGGAAAGGGGATCCGTTTTTCGAATTGGTTTTTTTTCGAGAAGAATTTGGATTCGTTGCTAAAGTAGGGCGACGGACGTATAAAAAAACAACACTAATCGTGATTGCGAATAAACGTTAGTATCTATGTATCTGCCATCGATTATATCGTAACAGGGTATGTTACACGTGCCTGCGTCAGTTCGAACGATTTTTGATATTCTCGAAATCGTTCAGAGTCGAACGACGAATGTGAACGGGAGGAATAATCTTTTTACATAAATTTCTGTCTTTTAAAAGAGTATAAGAGGAATCCAAGCCGAATTCGATACGTTTTCGATGCGAATTTACAAGAATTTGTAACAGTGTGATTTATCGGGTGATAGAAATAATTTAATTAATTTAATTGTCATTACATTATCGTGCCGTACGTACGCATTAATATTGTAATTCTCTACGTAAACGATTATTGAAATAAAAAGGAAAATTCCAATTCCGTGCCCATCGATTATCGTTCCATCCAATAACCTTGATTATCCTTTCGAGTAGGTATTACAATTTCGCAGGTAAGTTTGCACATTTGTTAGTTAATCTTTCTAAATATTTTCTTAACTCAATGGGATGGAAGGGACAAAGTAGGATAAAAATAGAAACACGTGTATATAACAAATTGTGCTCGAGACACACGATTTATTATTAACCTTCGTTCAGCTTTAACAACGTACAATATAATATAATAATAAAAAACATATTCGTTAAAATAGATTAATGATAGCGACGACGGGATTTGGCATATCGCAACGTGGCGACCGCGCTCGGCTAAATTTTTTCACGTATCCTCGAGATATTTCCTTTCGACGGTTCTAAAAGGATTGAATAGCGTGTGTTATTAAAAATGGATCGAAGAAAAGAGTTTGGAGTGTGAAGGATCGACCGATCCGAGAACTATCCACTTCGGGGAAAAAATCTGCATAAAATCTTACGACGTAAGTTACAAAACGGACTCGCTCGGAATCTTTTCTTCGTACTTGAAGCAGTAATTTCTTTTTCGAAGTACGTTTTAATAGATATGATACGTATTAATTGACGAGACGGTTATAGGATGGCCTTTCACTTTTACGCTAGTATAATTTATTTAATTATCAATTTCAAGTATTCGGAAAAGACGTTACACGAGCGTGATATTTGACTCATTTACAAAAGTAATTAACAAAATTGAACTTTACCGACACTTTATCTCGATACGGAACCATAGGCTTAAAACATAATGTTACTCTAGATAAAACGAAGGCGGATAGTTCGCGGATGTCTCTCGCGTGATTGATCAACGATGATTCGTGATTCGACATCGTATGTTGTTTGCGATTAATTAGCGCTAACATTTATAATCATGTAGAAAAAAGACACTTTCTTTTGATCACTCACTCATTCATGCACGTACCCTCGCACACGCACGCACGCACAC
>JAIFRP010000008.1:1292346-1311930 GCA_032403825.1 Odynerus spinipes | reverse complement strand
CACTGATAAAATTTCGTTCATATAAACGGAGTTCGTATAAATAGAGTTCTACTGTAACGCCTATAAAACGTAAATAATCGTAATAGAGATCGTACCTCCTGGTATAACGTTTCCAGCACCAGTGTCGCCATAACCAAGTTCCGGAGGAATGACCAACTTCCTTTTCTCACCCACGCACATGTCCAGTAAACCTTGATCCCATCCCTTGATCACCTGGCCAACGCCCAACTGGAAGGTGAACGGTTGCTGTCTGTCCAAGCTGTAACACAGAAGAAAAAGCAATTCTGAATTTCGATCGATCGAAAGGCACAAGAACGGAAGGAGTTTTCTTAGTCGGATCGATACGCATCGAAGCGCGACGTTTTCCGGAAGCGGTTACGTGAAAATCTGTCGAACGGGTTGTACGCGTGGTCTCTTTCGCGTGACTACGCGAAATATTTGCCGCGGAAACGAAAAGAGCCCGAGATTCCGACGTCGTCCGTGGAAGTGTCAATTTCTCGTCGGCTCGTAAATGGGGAAACGCGTGGGATGTATACGAGCGATCGTTCTCCCCCTCCTGCCCCTCCACCATCTCACGCTGTACACCACCGCGCGACTCCACCCTACCGACGGGAATTGACGAGTTGGCGTGAGTCGAGTGACGCCTTGGAGAGGATCGTACGAATCGCTCGGTACATGTATTCACGTGTGTCGTGTGTGCACGTGCGCGCGCGCGCGCGCGCGTGTGGCTACGTAGATAAAATCAGTGTCGCTGTGTAATCTTTCGTCCACGAATCGACGCGTGCACCTACGTAACTTTGATGCATTTTTTATGTTTACTTGAAATTGGGCTACGAGTTAGAATAGAGAGGAGATGCGATTATTAAATACGGAATTTAGTTAATATTCTAATAACGATACTATTATAGGTATAATAACGATGTATGTGTTAATTAATTCGATTCGATCGCAAATTCATTGTAATAATGTTAAACTACTGCATTAGGTTTTCTTCGATGGAATATCGATACGATTTAGCTATACAGGGTGTCAGATGTTTTTCTGTTTGACACCGATGTATGTACTATGCTGATTACGACATGGCGACTTTCTTGTTGATTTTTACTAATATTTGCAACTGTATCCCTAATTGAATCACTCAAAGATAACAGACATACGCAGAACTGCTAAACATCATCTATGAGCAATACTTTTAGACAATCTTACAATTTATGTTATAATTTTGTAATAAATTCCCCTCAATCGATTTTTATTTAACATTTTTTTCTTCTATTGCTACGCATCTATCTTTTTCTTTGTACAGAAAAACCTCTGACACGCTGTATACAGTAATCATTCCATTTTCACTTCTCATTACTCATTCTACTTAATTATTAGCAATCGATCGAAGAAGTTCGCTACCGGTTGGATATGCAAACACATTAAACTCGAAGCAACTTAATTAACGCGATCACGATCGAAACTTCTTTCGAGAGTTCTCCTTCCCAGCGTTCTCTTCGCTAACTATTCGTGCATTTTTTCTACTTTCTACTCTATTCTCTAGCGAAAGACGAGTATAGCAGATGTAGTGGTAAATAAGGAGAGGTCGAAGTTTAGGACATGGCTACTACGGTATAAAGTCCGAGCTGTATGACTACGAGTTTCATCAGTCACGTGACGGTGAAACACAGAAAGAGGAAACCAGAGAGAGAGAGAGAGAGAGAGAGAGAGAGAGAGAGAGAGAGAGAGAGAATAAGACAGCGAGAGAAAAAGGCGACGAGAAGGTACGAGAGAGGGAAGTAGACGAAATAGAAAGAAGAAAGGAAAGGAGCGGGACACGTTCAAAAGCGTGACGTGCGACGAATAAACGCTTTTTTGCCTGACTCGTAAGAGATGGGAAATAATGCGAGGAGGAGGAGGGGGATAGGGTAGAAAGGTAGAATGACATCAGAATGATGGACAGGAGGAAAGAAAGTCAGAAGAAGTTAAGAGAGAAGTAGAAGAGAGGGAAGAAGTAGGTACGAGAGGGTCGGGGAGAAGAAGGAGCGAGAAAGCAAGGGAGAGAAAAGTGGGAGAGGAAAAATTGCTATGGGATAGCTAGAACCAAGCGATGAAAAATTCGAAAAGATCGTTCCTTTGGACTCGCGTGTGTGTCTGCGTGTGCGAGAGAGCTCGAGAGGGTAGGACCGTTCTTACGGACGACAAAGTTTCCGTGCGTGTCGCGTGGGGCAACTTTAAATATTCAAATGGATCCTCGAGTGGCGATATTGCTCGTTTACGAGACACCACTTTCTCGTCCTCGTCGAGAGTAAAAGTCCTGCAGTGCGACGAGTAAGAATATGTAGCTACATTTTTGTAGCACTAGGGTACAAAAATAGCTAGCTAGGTAGCTAGGATTAGCCAGGGTTACTTTCTCTCTTTCTCTCTCTCGAAGTAAGGTGCTTCGTTATTTCGATGGTTCGTCGACCATCGATTTTTCAACGAGAAACGGAGACGAAAAATGAATAGAGGAGTTATGACGGTAACGGCATTGCCGTTGACGTGATATCTATAAAGATAGCTCAAAAATAGAAAATAAATATAGCGACGTGTAAGAACGCATTATTTTTCTTTCTTGTTTATTGGAACTTTAGTGAATAAAATAGGTTAATCGGCGTGCTGATAGTTATGAAATTAATGTACACTTTAATTAAATAGGATAAAAATTTAGCTTTTAAATACAGATGACTTCACCACGCGGTCGTTACAGCGAGAGTGAGCGACGGTAATTGTTGAAATAAAATATATCTATATAATATACATTTTAGTACTATATCTGCAACTAAATATTACATCCAATTCTATTTTTACACAAACTTCTTTTACACGATTTTAATTTAACACAAATTAGAAAAAAAATTAATTCTCTTTTTACACGACTTATTTTGATTTAACACGATCGACCAACATTAAATTTTTTTCTAATTCATATTAAATCAGAATCGTGTAAAAGAAGTTCGTGTAAAAACAAAATTGATTGTATTATACTTCGTGAAAATCTATGTATTTTCCTTAAAATAAAATCATGGCACCCAGGGCAAAACGCTCTAAATTTGAGTAGCAGTGAATGGGTTAAACATTATCCTTGCGTTAATCCTTCCAGACGTGACCTCTAACAAAGAAGCTAATAAAACAATTTTTAATACGGGTGTCCAATTATTCTTATACGCACTGTCAGTAACGTTTATAGAAAATGTATAAAAATAATAACAAACATCGTTTGATAATTATTCAACGCCAAGCAAAGGTAGAGTAAATAGAACAGCTACAGAACCAAAGATGAATAGGGAATGGAAAGAGAGGGGTTAGAAAGGGATCGAGGGGGAGATAAAAGAGGAAAGAAAGCGCTTCGGCCCGCTCTGCGGGATAACATTTGCATATATTCGCGCACAGGTGGAAAGCGACGGCACAGAAAACATAAATCGCGGGACGGGCGGGCTCTTAAACCATAAAGGGCAGAAATAATACACGAGTACTATGAGCCTGGGGTACTGTGATGCCGGGGGAAGGGGGTAACGGTACCGGCATCGAGAGGGGTTGGAAGAGAAAGGGAGGGGGGTCGAAAGAAAAGGGATGGAAAAACGTTGAAGGATGATATCGCTCTCAAAGAATTTTGCCGTGGCCGTTTCGGCCACCTCGTGCCGTGAGCCGAGGTCTCGTTAACATATCAAAGGAGCCGGGCGATATTTAAATTTATTCCCTCTACCTTCCTCCGCTACATCGGCGTAACTTTCTTCTTCTCCTACTCCTCCTCTCTTTTCGCAAGCGAGCGCGCGTCCTCCTCGCGAGTGGAGTATCTACCTTACGTATCGAAGAGCTTCGAATATATTCATGGGGAGACGCGTGAGATCGACGAGCTCTTCAAAAAGCGTCATCCTTGTATTCTCCTTTCAACATATCTCTTTCTCTCTCTCTCTCTCTCTCTCTCTCTCTCTCTCTTTTATGCTTCACTTGCATTGCTTATCTTATCTTATACTGCATTATACTATCTAATTTATATTATTTTGTTACTTTTTTTTAATTTTATTTTATATTTTGTTTTGTTTTGTTACCATACTTTTCTGAAAATTGTATCTTGTTAATCTGACGGCCACCTGCCCAAGATTTAATAAACGTTTATTCTATTCTCTCTCTCTCTCTCTCTCTCTCTCTTTCTAACCGCTCTTTCGAATTCATACTCTTCTTCCTCTTCCTCGCATTCCCCACGCGTATCTTTGCGCAACGACACAAGAATGCATCGAACTGATCGAAGATGTAAAGATTCTCGAACGCAGCATCCCGAAGGAGCAACAGCGTACGATCAACGAGCGTCCCTTGTCGCAAAGCATTAAGATCACGGGGAACTGGTTGTAACACTTACGTCGAGCCGTTACATCATTTTTAACGTTCGCTCGAGCGGCTCCCTTAAAGCGCCGTTAGCTCGTACAGGAAGAAAGGAGTATCTACCCAGCGACGGCGGAATTTACTGCGCCATTAAACGTCCTACACAATATGAGTCCGCGCTGGGATACGCGCGCACGCTCCTTCCAAGCGGAAGAACAAAGTATAGTTTTCCCCTTTAACGTCTACCCACTCTCGAGGAGAGAGGCTGAAGGAGAGAAAAATATGCTCGAGATCATCCGGTGTCTCTCGCTTGGTCCTTTTCGACTCCTTCGGAAGAACGATATCTCGAACGGGTGGAAAAATTCGAAGAACGGCATCGTTAAATTATTCGTTATATATAAAAAAAAAGAGAATAAATTGTTCCATTCGTACGAAATGCCGGAAGAAAAACGACGAGAGAACGAAACAGCCGAAGCTCAGCGGAGATAAGAACGAACGCGGAATTTAACATCGCGAGAGAACTTACGGAAGACTTTGCAAATAATTAATCGTTTAGTCAAGATAATATCGCGAGTAAGTTTCTCTCTCCGTTGATATTCTTTATCTCGTTTCGCTTGGATTCTCGTTTTCGCTTCTACGACTGTCGTAGTCGTTGTTCTTAAGAGGGACAACGAATCGAACGTGTTCTTCTCTCTCTCTCTCTCTCTCTCTCTCTCTCTCTCTCACAGCGAAATATGAATTCTTGCGATCGTCTCGAATTTTCATTCTCCTTCTTCTTCTTCTTCATCTTCTTCTTAGCTTGATACAGAAACCATATTCTTCATTAACACGCATTAATGGCGATAAACGAGGATGCCTCCGACGCGATTTAAGTCACGGATTACGCGGAACGTCTCATCGTGATGGGTATCCGCCATAAAATGAATATGTCCGATGGTAGTAGTAGGGGGAAAGAGAAGATCGGTTCTCACGGGAGTTGAGGGAGGGAAACGAGGAACATTTTTCAGAAACGTCTTCTTAGTCGCGTAATACCTCATACTCGTCCTCGCGGTATACGTAGGTAATCCAGAAGGTATTCATAAATTCCCGCGGTGAGCCCAGGAGAAACGAAAATTATGATACCCGCGCGAGCTTTTTACGAATATTTCGAGACCGTTTCACAGCAGTCCCGTTAAAAGCCCACTTTTGGATTTCATCGACGGCGTGGCAGAGAGGTGGATTCCTTCGTCGAATCTTGGCTCTCAGAGTGGGGGTGGAAGGGAGAAGAATAACGAGGAAGGCGACGCTGTAAATTTCGTCTAGCCTGGTAGGTGGCTTAATGCAGATTTAGATAGGACGTTCCTACGCGCATGCGGCTTTTGGGTCTTAGAGAGTTGGACTAATTAATTTATAGACTGCGCCCTTATCTGTTGCCAGCTGCAGCAGAGCGTTACGGGAGTGAAACTGCAGGAGGGAGTACGCGAGACAGAGAGACAGAGACAGAGAGACAGAGAGACAGAGAGAGAGAGAGAGAGAGAGAGAGAGAGAGGAGAATATAGAGCCCGCACGTAAGTGTGCGCGAGTATGCGTGAACGTGCAAGAGACGCACGATTTACATCAGCTTCTCCCGCTCGATAGGAAGTTCTCGCGTACTCGAGCCTCGTTAGGTCATCCGAGCTTGCTCGGAGTGATGTTAATTGCGTCGCGCGGGCAAACGGTGATCAGCGATTTGCTCGATTGGCCGTAAAGAGGAAACGGAGGAGGACGACGAGGACGACTATAGAGAAAATTAGTTCATAGGCTAGCGCGCGCATAGCTATCGATTCGATCTCGAGGAATGGAGTGGTCTCTATGTATGTACATATTTTGGAAGCTCCGGAGGTAAAAGGAGGTCACCTTTGATTCGAAGAAGCGCAACCGAGCTAAGAGAAGAACGGAAGAGCGTGACCCAACTGGAGCGGAGTCTGTGTGGTAGGCGGTAGGTAGATAGAACCGGGCAAGAGCAAGAGAGAGACCAAGAGAGAGAGAGAGAGAGAGAGAGGAGGGGGTGGATGGCTCTGGGCTGCTTGGAAATAGGGTGTGGATCGCCGGAGTGTTGCGGCCACGGTAGCAGATAGCGTTGCATATTTCATGGTGCGCCGTAACGTAACGTAACGTAACGTACGCCCCGCATGGGAAATCCTAACATGGCCACAATGCCCAACTTCCGTCGGAGAGGCTTGTAAGCTCATTCGTTGGCCCCGCTACCTCTTGGAAAAGGTGCCCTTCTCGACCGCAGATGAATCTCTTTTCGTTTCCACCTTTCCGCCCGTTGGCCTATTCTCTTTTCCATTTGCCTCTTCTACTCCATCTTTTGGTCACCTTATCTTTCGCTTTTGCACGAGCAAACCACCCCTCCCCCCGTCCCCCCTTCCTCCATTTCTCCAGTTACCGGCACTGCTATTTATATGCCGGCAACGTACGATAAAGTCCTCGAAGATTCTCGTGAGCTAAGTTTTTGTATGCCCTTCCGTGGATGGTGGACTTACTGTTTAGAAGGGAGGGGGGTGGGGTGGGGTGGGAGAAGAGAGCGGAATTTACGGCACGATCGTGCTCGCGTTTAATCCACCCAATTGAATTTAATCTTAGTAAGACCTTTTTGTAGGAGTACCGTTCATAGAATCTTCTTCCTTCTCGTCCACACCCTCTTCCCTCTTCTCATCCCTTCTATTCCTTTCTACTCTTTGGATTTCCTCGCGGATGGAGTGGAGGAGATACTTGATTTCGTTTGGAGCGCACGGCCACTTTACTTTCCAATAGACGCCGGACTCCGCCACAAACAAGGAAATCTCGAATAAGATGGAGGAAGTAGCTAGTCGTCGCTAGGTAGGGAAGCTAATGGATTTTTCAAAAGTTCGACGTTCGAATGGCTTCGAGCTCGGCATAAGTTTTCTGTCTCTTTTTCTCTTTCTAACGTTTGAACGAAAATTTGCATTTACGCGAGTGATTTTTTCTAAGATAATAGCGATACTCGAGAGAGAGAGAGAGAGAGAGAGAGAGAGAGAGAGAGTTATTTTAAGATGAAAATCAGATTATACAATCTTTGACGCGCTTTCGGATTTCTACGATCGCGGAATTTATAAATAAACGAAAATACAGGGACTTTCTTTCCGGAGGTAGGAAAAACACGTTTATGGTGAAGAGGATTCAACGCGTATGTTAACCAGTTTTCATGTGACTCCCTTTGTGATGGATCTCCATTTTACTGAATATTCAAGCGTCTCGAGAATGTGAACAGAGAGAAAAATATGTATCGTTACGTAAAGATATTCCGATTGTAACGTTTGCTTCATGAATATGACAATTTTTTATGATTACAGTATTTTATAGGACGTGTTACGTATGATAATAGATATGAAAAAAATAGAAGCGAGAAAAATTGCTATCTATAGTTCCGATATTTATCCACGATATCCAAAATCTCGCGATCGACCCATCGAAGAGTCGTCTATTAAAATCTCTTACTTCAAATTTATACAACGCCGCTGTATTTGATCTCTCGTAAATGTAGAACAAAAAAAAACATGAAAATAGTAAAAAAATTGGACGTACGCGTGTTGATGGGCGCGATAACGTTATTAAGAACGGGGTCGGGTGCAAAAACATTGCCGCTCTCTGGGAGAACTCTCGGCGTTGGTATCCGCCGTCGCACTTTTACGCGCCGTCGGAGTGATTTTTTCTCATCGCACGAGCGTGGAACGATGCATAGAGCCGATTTTATTCAAGCAATGGCGCGATGCAATTTCCACACGGTTGTCGTACGCGATTCGTACTTTCCCCTCGGCCGCCATTAAATTCATATTTGCCGTGCAGCGAGGAGCGAGTTTCGTCAACGAGCGCCGTTCCGACGAGCAAAACGAGAACGAAAAAAAGAGAGAGAGAGAGAGAAAGAGAGAGAGAACCGAATGGAATCTGTTTGTGTCGTCCAGCCGCGTTTCGACGGTTCCGTTCGATAGCGTAACGCGTTTTGAAATGCGTCGCGTACATAACGCACAGCTCGTTCATCGAAACTTTTTTTTTACTTTCCCCCTTGCCCCTGTTCTGTTTTATCGACACATTGCCGTTCTCGCTGGTTCAATATCGGGGTACTTTTTTATTCTTCTTTCGGGGGAAAACGATCAGGAACGCCGAAATCGCGCGAACAAGCTCGGGAGCATTAACTACGAAAAATGCGACTACTTCGAGGTGCGTCGTAAGTCGAGGACGAAGAAGAACGCTGTTGGAAAAATGTAGGAGACGTAATTTCGTACACGGTAAATCTGCGGCCCTCATAAATCGCTTTATGGAAACTCGACTCGTCGTTTTCCACGTTTTCCAAAAGCGTCGATTTTTCACGCTGGGTATTACAGGGTAGATGTATATCTTTTCTCTTTCGACGAGAGTAGCTATTTTTATGGAATAGTAACATCACGTTTAAGGAAATTCATACCATAGTTATATAGGGTGGTAAAAAAGGGTTCGCTATTTGAAACGCTTGTAGTAGGTACTTACGGAAACGAATAAAAAATGTCTAATTAACGTGGGTCCTAAAATCAACTCTTTCGATATAAATTAACTTATATTAATATATAAGTATATAAAACGATATAAAACTTTTATTATTTATGAGTGTTCGATATCGTAAATAGATATCATATTAATATAAATCTCATATAAATGGTAACATATTGAATATACACAGAGGAATTTTCTTAGCAATACTTACACGAGTTCAAGGTTTTTAACATAAGTTTATTATGAAAATATGCAAAAGCTATAACTATTTCTAAGAAAATTCTTCTGTATATATTTTAGGATCTATGTTAATTAAACATTTTTTATTCATCTCGATAAGTACTATAAGCCATTCAAATGTCGAACCCCTTTTTCACCACCCTCTAATATACAAAAATCATTCCAAAAGAAAAACATGCGCAATCCTCGTATTACATGAAAATTTAAATCATGTTGAAGTGGGATACTTGAATTAATTAACAACCGAAGCTAAACCTCATCCCGCGTAGGTACTCGAGATCGCAAAAAATTAGTCGATCAAAAGGACGATCTGTTACGACTCACTTGAAAGCTGGGACTATAATATCGATACTCTCGCGAGTCGATACTCGTCGCGTTCCGGCAAAAATAGGTACACACTGCGCTGCTCCTTTTCGCTCGAAACGATCGTTCGCCTCGATACACGTATTTGCTTTCGGTTCATTTTATCGGTAGGTCCGATCGTAAATAGCCGGTTATTACTCGCATCGCATGTCTGGGACTCTCGAAGAAGCGATTTAATAAATAATATTCTACGAGAGGAGGAGCGAGGTGTATAGGGCAGGAAAATCGGATGGCGGGAGGAGAAAGATAGATCGAGAAGGAACATTAGGGCGTTTCGCTTCGTTCGTTGCGGCAACTCGGAATGCTGCAGTAGACGCATATGAAATTTCCATATTCGCCATGGCGCGAACGGCACAACGGTTTCGTCTTTGGAAACGAACAGGAGATAGGAGGATAGAGAGACAGAGACAGGGAAAGACAGAGAAAGAGAGAGAGAGAGAGAGAGAGAGAGAGACGCGATGAAACATTTGCAATTCTCAAGGACTTTCGCGTTATATCCAGCGGGAAAAGGCAAGGGAACGCAAGCACTGCCGCATGGAATCTCACCCCTTCTTTCATCCTTCCTACCCTCCTACTGCTCGTGTATCAGATACGAGTGCGAGAGACGGCGGCGTCCCTCGTGCTCTCGCACCTGCTCTCTTGCAGTTTTCGCAAAGGTAATAATCGTGAGAGCTCCTTCGCACGTCCCTCGTGCATGCTTCTTACCGTTATGTCACTTTATCTTTCTCCTTTTACCTCGCTCCTTTGCGAGTCTCCTTCTTTTCTCCTTCTTAATCTCCTCTCTCTCTCTCTCTCTCTCTCTCTCTCTCTCTCTCTCTCTCTCTCTCTGTTTGCGTTATTTCAACAAGTGTCATAGAACGTAGTCTTTGATTTCCGGAGAATGTTGTACCTTAGCAGGAGTCGCAAGGACGGGGTTGACGACGTTATTGGATATCTCGGAAGGTGAATGTGAATTATTAGGAGCTTGGCGTTATAAAAATGTCGGTAGCTTTGAAGATAAATGATTGAATGTAACTCAGAATACTGTATACGTCTGTGTATGTGTGCGTGGAAGAGAGATAGAGAGAGAGAGAGAGAGAGAGGGAGAGAGACAGAAAGAGAGAGGGAAAGGTAGGATAAAGGCAAGCGAGATCGATCCCAGTCTCGTTATTGTCTTCTCGCCACACGTAGGAGACGACGCGACGTGGCCAGGCCATTGTCTTCTTCGGGAGCCGTAGACAATTCATGCTCTCTCGCCTCCTTTACCGAAGCGGTCGCCTGGTTAATGACCGAGAAATTATTTCTCTGCTAATTAACCGACCTTCCGGTCTAGTCCACCTTTGTCGCTCTCTCTCTCTCTCTCTCTCTCTCTCTCTCGCTTTCCATCTACATATCTATCTCTTACCCTTTATCTGCTTCATTATTATTTTTGTTCACACGAGCAATAAACACTTATTCATTCTTTCTTTCTTAAATTATCAGAGCACGCAAATTCGATAATTCCGAGTGGAGGAAAGAAGATTTTGGAGATGAAAGTTGGGAAAAGAGAGACGTTTCTTTGCGAGAAGTAAAAAAGATCGAGCGAGTGAGAAAGTTTCGCGAGCGCTCTTTTCTTGTCGGCCGACTTATAGTTTTACTTTGGAGACGAACACGCTCGCACGGTAGAGAAGGAGAGAGGGGAGGGAGAGAGAGAGAGAGAGAGAGAAGAAAAATTCTTATTGTCTCATGCGGAGCCGGAAAAGAGTCGACGAGGAAAAGTTAAATTGGATACGTCGAAGGTAATGCGCACTTGCGCGACCGAGACTCGGCTCGATTGAAAAATCTCGGAGTTAAGACAAAGAGAAAGCGCGAAATACAAAGAAAATGACGACGGCAAAGATGCCAACGAAAGAGAGCGGCGCGCTTGGAATAAGAAGGTGGCTAGAAAATGTCGTGAAAATTATATCGAGAAGCGGGTGCGCGGAGATCAAGCGAAAACGTCCAAGCGATTTTTCTAGCTACCCTATTCAAGGGAAGATTTACTCTTTACCGTAAAGTAGAAATCAATCGATCGATCGATCGATCGATCGATTTCTACTTTACTTCTACTTTATCTACCTGACACTGTTTTTTATACTATTTCTAAGTTTCCTGTTATCTATAAAAGTAAAAGCAAAAAGGAAGTAAATTTATCGGAAGATCGATCGATCGATCTTCGATCTGTTTTTTGCTTTTACTTGTATAGACAACAGAAAACTTAGAATTAGTATAGAAAACAGCGTCAGGTAGATAAAATAGAAGATAACAAACCATGTTGCGGATGTACAGTGTTATACGAGGATTGCTTGTATTTCGAAAAGCAATGTTTATTACGAATAACTCGAACCAGGTCTTTACGCTCATTTCGTATCTTTTTCGAAATAAAGTAATAACTAGGATTCATTAGCTAAGACTCGAGTTTGGCCATCAAAGCGAAGTCAGTTCCGTGATGGAACCTTTTCCATCTCTTTTGCTCGCTTACTCTCCAGATGACTTCCTCCTTCTCGTAGTAACTTCAGAGAACGCTGCGCGCGAGAGTCTAAACTTCTTGCAAAGTAAACAGGCAGGAATGAGTCGCTGGTAGATAGTAAGAGTAGTCGAAACTATAAAGGAGGAAGAAGAAAATGAAGGTGATGCTCTTCGGTGCGTAACTATCCGCACACACTGCGCTATACTTCTTGATATTGGGCTTGTACCAGCGGTTTTCGACTCGAACCACGAGTTCGAAGAAGTTTACGCCGGAAAGAAGTCGTCGAGTTTGCGAATTCGTCGGAGGTTGGGAGACGCCTTGGATAATGGAGAAAACGAAGTGAAAGATCGGAAGATTCTTTCGAGTGACTTTTATTCAATTCTTGAGTCCCATCATCGTCATTTGATATTTTCCATTAACTCTAGAATACTAACGCACGTAAAATTTACGTACAGTAGAACTCCGTTTATATGAAAGAAATTTTATTAGTGCCGGGTTATAAGAATTTTAGCTGAGCTCTTATTATCTGTACAACCATCGAACAATTTGATTATATGAATCAACTTGTCCCCCGACGTGTTCATATAAATGGAGTTCTACTGTATTAGTTTTCCAAAAACGGTTTTATTATTCGAAGAATAGAAGCTAGTCGTTCGTCGCGCCAGTAGTGCTTTCTCCCACTCTTCCTTCACAACAGGAATATGCCGATAATCTGATTTCAGATCGCATCCAGCTTTACTAGGTGCTTGATTAGAACACTGTACGTCAAATTTACGTGTAGTTTACCGTTAGTATTTTAGGATTAATTTGGTACGTGGAATACCTGAAAAGTCGGGTATTCCTGACATAATTGCATCGATTAATTTAATAAAATATGAATTCTTAAATCATCTTCTATTTAATCAATGTTTATCTTAACCCCTTGAATGGAAATGACGGGCCTTGCCCGTCAAGATTTTCTGTACCAAATTTGAATTTGACGGACGACGCCTGTTGTATATTTTAATATTTAAACACCATATAAATTTCTTCTAACTTGTAAAAATAAAATTATTATGATTGTTGTACATAGTCTTTTTTAATTTTCTAGGTAAAATGACCTTATTGTAGATAACGGTTTTACAATTCCTACGATTCTTCGAGATTTAATCGTAAGGCAAGGGGTTAACCCTCTATAGGCCGAATATTTGTCTGAACTATAAACAATTTACAAGGCATTTACTTCGATATTTCAGGTTAATAGTGCTACCAACCGTGATCAATATTGTTATTGGCTATTGAGGGGACATTATATAATAAGATGTATACCTACGCTGTCTTGTGAAATAAAATGTTGATATATTAGTATGTGACCTGAGAGTTACACGGGCCCATAAAGGATTAATAAACTCAATGATTTAACCGGAACGTAAAGAAATAGCGTCGAGTCATCGACATCGCGAAGAGAGTAACACGAGGGGCTACACGTAGCTACTTATACCCAGCCGTGGTCTTCGAGGAAGATTACGCGCTTACGAGGAAGGCGGGCGAACGAGTGGGTCGTTCGCGCCGTTGTCGTTTGTAAAAGTTGCAACCACGAAAAATCGCGGTAAAAGGTAGCGAATAATTCCTTGCTCGTTTCTCAGAGACCTTCTCCTTCTGCCCCCTCCCTCCCTTGAGGGGCACATGAAATCTTAATATCCCTTATTACCGCACTGTTAATTAACGAGCCTCCCAAGTACTCGGGATAACGTATTTCTCCTTTCGCCGCTCGGATATACGGTTACCGTATAACGAGACCCTAAACTCAAATACTTGAATCTCCTATGACCTCGACTGTCTTAAATAATTAGAACTGCGCGTTGCTAGATTTATGGGAAACTCGTCCGATCTTTTCCCTTTACTTTCATGCTGTTTTCGATATTAAATTATTACATAGGAGTGAAAATATTTTATTTTTCATTTTTTCGAGCTCCTTTTATTTTTGTGCTCGTATTATTATACGTCGCGTATTTCGGTAGAAATATACCTGCGAGTTTTACGATTCACCGTGCAACATTCGAACTCTCGTTTTATCGTATCTAACGCTTGGAAAAAGCCTCGATTCATAGTTTTTGCGTACTCGAAATCCACGGGCCCAGCAATTTCGACAGAACTTTTCTCTTCTTTCGTAATTTTTGTTTGTCCTCCTTCTGAATTCTTTTTTTTTTTAATAGCACGTTTCACTCTCGTCTCCGTAGGGGTAGGTATATGTACCCAGGCGCGTATTTGTTCTTTACGCGCGAGTTCACTTTAGCATTTCTCGTCGGGAGGTCGCAGTGGTGCCTTTGAGAAGGCGAAACGAACAGAGAACTTAGAAGACAAAAGGCGTAGGAAAAAGTAGAAGAAGGTGGAAGACAAGGAAAGAAAAGAAATCTTTCTCTTTTATGTACGTCGTCGTAGTCACGGAGACTTTTTACCGGCGACGAAACATTTTGTCAACGGGTGAAAGCGCCGATGTCGTTATAATTTTTTTTTTTAAATTCGAACACGACGCTTTGCGAGAAATCGGGCGGGCTACTCGAAGAGCACTTCCAGGTGAGGTACGTTACGTTACGTTTATCAGACTCGAGCGTGAACGTACGCTCGAGTTTCATCTTTCTCCCACATCGCGCATCGTAACTTTCTTTACAAATCGCGTCGTCTCTCGCCATTTTCCTAGATTACATTCAACGTTAGAGGTTACATTTTCTCTTGCGGAATCTTTCGAAACTCGACTCGCGAAGACACGTATGCGTAAGTACGTGGATACGTTCCGTAGGTACGTCGATGAAAGCAAGGAAAACCTTTTACGGGTAGAGCTGAGATTCTTGTTTAAGAGAAAGAGAAAGAAAGAGAGCGAGCGAGTGAGAGAGAGAGAGAGAGAGGATGACCACCCGTCGCCATTTTGGTGTTCTCCACCCGCTTACGCGCGAGCAAAAGAAGCGAGTCATCGTGTAACGCGCGAGATTTGATTTTACCGAACGCACCGCGTCCGGTCGATAAATCGAAGCAGGATTTATCTGTAAGCGCCAACGACTAGCTTTGAAATACTAGCCTATACAGGACCGATCGGCGAGCTTATAATAAATCGAGAATATGGAATCCCCTTTTTATACGACAAGCGAATTTCTATGAAAGCTTCCACGGCTTTACCTAACCGATAAATTTTGGACACGTAGGTACCTATGTAGGTACGTGCGTGAACGTGATTCTCTGAAAATAATGTAACTTTGAGAAATGAATATGACTCTGGGGATATCGCGTACAACGAGCGAGCCAGCGAGCCACGCCGAGTGCACCGATTTTTATTTCTCACCCGTTATATCGCGTATGCATATCTACCATACACGAGCGTGGTACCTACGCGCTCGCTCGGACGTTTTGTCTCGGAAATACGAAAGATGAGGTGTTCGGTCAAAATTTCATACGTTACGCTTCCTCTCTCGATAGTTTCCGATGAAAAACGAACACCGGCGACACCCCCCGAAATCTGTATGCTAATATATGTATATAATATAAAGTGATAGCGGGACGCGTATAAATCGTGCTAATAGCATCGCGAACCGCCGCTGATCGGGAATAGTTAATTAAGCGATAAGCGGAATAAATAGCTTTTACTTAACGCGATACGGTTATTTACGCGAAGCCGTGCTTGCAATATCTTCGGTTAATTACATATATTGTTTCCTGCGGTTGAACATATTCTATTGTACGTACGCCCCGCGAGCACGCGCTGTTTTCTCTTATGAGTACTGTTTAATTAAACCTGAAGTATTTAATTAAGCGGAACCGTGTACTAGCTTCGCAACATATAGTAATTGCACGGTGAAGGGGCGAGAAGGGTACAAGAGAGGCGGAAGGGATAGCGAGTACTACGAGCGATTAAACGGAATTGCTCCGTTGCATGCCAAGTTACAGACATCGTGGCGAGGTGTAAGCGCGAGAACCAAATTAATGAACGGAAAAAGAGTTTGAGAGGTTCGAGGAGAAATAAAAATTATTACGGGGTTCGTATCGGTATGAAAACGAAAAATTGTATAAAATAAAAAAGAACGCGCGTTTCATTAAAACGGCAAAGGTAAAACTTTATCAAAGACTATCGTTACGAATAAAGTGAACTTTCATCTCTGCCTCTATTTCTTTCCGTCTTGTTAAGAAGTAAAGAGCTGTTACGCGAGACGCTAATTAATAAGTATAATTAAATTACAAGTATATACCGTTGAATTATTATGTTTTATCAAGAGCTTTTCCAGTCGATTCGTTCCGTCGTGAAGTCAAGCGAGCATCCTTCCGTGATATCGATTATGTTAACAGATACCTATATGTATTTTATATGTGGTAATTAAGAAACTCGTTACTGTCGCGTTTAACATTAGGTTTGTAACGGTACTCGGTCGATACTGAAGAGTGTGGATCGAGAATCTTATCGATCAGTAAGATTAGAGCATAAGGTGGGGAGACAGCGTGATGGAAGGGGAAGAAGAGCGAACATTATAGCCGCGAAATCGACATTCCTTCCCGTCTCTGAAGTGCAACTGTCGATAGTGGACCTGATAAGATATATGAAAGACCGGACGAAGATACGCAGAACCTGGCCCTTTTTTAAGAAAATAGAGAAATAGGCAGTGACGAGAGAATCCACCAACGACCGGAGCCATTAACGAGAAGCAGTATATTAAGACATTGTCCGGCGTTCGTCCCCACCCGCACAACTTCAGTTTAAACCACGTTGCATTGGTAAGAGGCGTGCTCTTTATGATTTTATAATGTATTCGATGGTGTGACTTGTAAATTATTGTCAGAGATAAAAAAAAGGGTAAAGAGTTTTATGTCGCAATTATATTTTTTATGTTAATTTTATTAGTATTAATGAATTGAACCGTTACAGGTTTACGGGACGCGTCGATTTGAGGAGCCAAACTATAGAAACTATTACTACTTTTTCTAGTAATTATATATATATATATCTTATATATCTAGATTTATCTCTTCCTCGTGCTTACAATTCTGAAATTCTGTATGTCGTGTACCTACCTATCTCTCTGAATACCTACCCGTCAATTTGACGGCTTTAAATGGTCCGTAAACCCAGTCTTAATGGAAAACATCGAAAAGTAGACACGAACTCTTCAGCTTTCCGAAACAATTACACGGTTGTACGGTCGATCTCCGTCGAAATGAATTAAGAAGGTGTTCCCAGCTGAGTTATGCGAGTATCCAAGTATCTACTCCTACTCCTACTCGCGTAACAGCTTCTTAGATTATCGGATTAGGAGATAAAGGTGTAAAACTAATTCTTTTCCCTTCTTTCTTCAAGCTTCGTTTGTACGTGACGCGCAACGAGGAGTCGGATCGAGTACATTAGCGTTAATCGATGCGCGCTTTTGGTAAATTCATGCATCTAGAGCCGTAACTTCCTTAGACCAAGTTGGCCCTAACTTATAGCGAGCGAAAGATTAATCATTGCATTACCATGCGAGCGTTCATCCAAGTCTAGTTTTCTAAGAAGGAAAGTTAACGCCAAGTTGGAATTAAGTTAGGACCGTAAGGTAGACGCACGCCCGCGTCCTGTGTTTCCTGGTCGAGAGCTTAGGGCCGTCGAGAGGGACTAACTGATTCCGAAGCGTCTTTACACCTTTCATCGATCTTTCAACGTGTTACATACCGCGTGAGTAGATTTTCCTTCAATTATACGAGCTGTAATCGTCGGTACATTTAATTAGTTAACTTCGCGTGTGCTTTCGTCTGGATTCGTCACGATTTTAATATAAATTTGTAGGAGTTTTCCTTGATTGATAGGTGTCCTTGGAAACGTAAACGACTAACCGAGGGTTTTTATTTTGGGCGCCTTGCATCGATTTTTTGAGAGAGATTCGGGTTACTGTAAACCGCATTACGAGATGCGCGTTAAATCCTGACAAAATTTCTTAACAAAAGTATAAAACACAGACCGCCTGCAAACTATTTTAAGGAAAGAAAAGAGGAGGGGAAGCAATGTGGTTTTTAGTAGAAAAGTCACTACGTCGAATAATGGAATGATCGCGAAAGATGACAAAAGGAATACCCCTCGCGACTGTGTGTCGTAATAAACTCGCAAGCCAAGCGTGCGCGACGGAATATCGGTCGGTATTCAATCGTATACCGTGAAATACATATTGGCTTGTATAAAAGTACGAGGACAAATTTCATTCCTTCGATTTGCCTCCTTCCTTATTTCCTTTCGTCCTTTCTTCCTTTCTTCTTGCCCTCCAGCAAGAGAGAAATGATAAAATAAACTTTTACGCGAGCAATAAACGCTTCTCGCTAGCGTCACGTTCTCGTTCCTATCGGATTTTATCGAGTAAGAGAGAAAGAGAGAGAGAGAGAGAGAGTGAAAGAGAGAAAGAAAGAAGTCATTTATATCCCATCTCCACTGGCATTCTATTTCAATTTGCGTTAACCCTCCCTCTGTAAGAGCGACAGAAAGTATCCTCGGAGTTAGCGGCCATTTTAAATGGCGAATCGCTCTCTCGTCATAAACATCGGGAATATCGTTCGCCTAGTTTTATGCGAAAATATGGACAAAGTTTAATATCGATAATGCTTGCGAGAGCACGCGAATCCGGTTGATACTTTTAGCATTTTTAAAATGTAACCCTATGAAACATTCAAGCCGATCCTCTCTATAATCAGTGTTGTATTTTCGACGATTAAAAAAGTTGGACCTTTTATCACGTACGCCGTCGACGACATACGGCACAGTGGATAATAACCCTCGGCAGTGCCGTTAGCAATATGCGTGTGCACGCTATGCCTCCGCTACCAGGATATTCGTTAAAACGACAATATCGGTTTGCATACCGTTGCGAGAATTTCTGCTAACGTTACTGAAAATTACAGCTGCGCCGCAGCTCGAATTCTAACGGCACCGGAACCGTTAACGCGTTCGCGTCAAGCCGAAAATGTTCGCGTCGTTGTCGTTCGAATCGAACGCTCGCTTTCGTCGATTTTTCTTCTAAGTGCTGTCGAACCCGTTCGACCGAGGAAAGGTGCTGGGAATTTTCTTAGAGCGAGGGTTTTTAGGAAAGTTTTTCTTCTATTCGTTTTTCATGTATTCTCAACGTTACGACAAACACGCGCGATAATTTATGGACGGTATGTGCAACGTGAGCGAATTTGTAGTTCGAGTATGTTTAGTGTTTAGAAACTGTTGAATATTTTAACGTACACCGTTTATATTCGACGCTCTGTTATGCGTATCGATATTTACAGGCACGCGTATGTTCTGACACGAGCATCTTTGGTTTCTATGATATGCATATGTATATATATATATATATATCCTATGCATATGTATATTGAAGAAAAATTGGAAGATTTTTTAAATAATTCGTAGACCAAAAGTTCTTTTATTTCAAAAACAAAGATCGAGTTATTTAAAAAAAAAACTAAGCTAAATAGCTAAACCAAATATTTAAATATATGCAAGGAATTAATGCACTTTTAGTATCGGTATTAATGTAGGTACTTATATGTTTTGATACATATGTAGGTATATATAAAGAATCCTTAGAATAATCGCATTAAAGTAATCCAAATCCATTAGAAACGAACTTCTCACGGTGATTTTTCGAAAGAAGAGAAGAAAAAAGCAAAGAAAAGAATAGAAAAAGCCAAAGTAA
>JAIFRP010000008.1:1284846-1287346 GCA_032403825.1 Odynerus spinipes | reverse complement strand
TCGAAAGGACCACTTGAAAAGTTTTCATCGGCATTGTTGGTACGGGGCTTGTAAAGTAAAATAGATCAGGCTCCGCGTCTATACTTCATTCGATGCGACGGAGAATGGAAGAAAATCGAAATACTGCATTATTCGTGTTCCAATAAAGATTTTAATAAATCATAATACTCTCGCGATTGTAAAGCGTAAACGTAAACGTAGACAAAAGCGGCACTCGCGAGATTGCATAATTATTATAAATCCAACTCAATGTCGTAAGAGATTATTTCTCATTTTCGCATTCTCAAACGGTAATTCATCGGACGAGGATCAAGTACGTGCGAGAACCTTCGTACACGCGTCCTCCGTTTCCCGTAATTTTGCTTCACTCCCATTAATCCGGTCATTAAAATTCATAAATCGCGTGGCCACACGGAAATTAATTATTTTATCGATAATCAAATGGCGACCGATAAATCAGGAATGTATCGTTTCAATGGGAATTATTAATAATAGGAATGATGATCGCGCGGATAACGATTCTCATTAAAATTCGAACGACGTTGTCGGAGGAAGAGGGTCGGCCGAGCTCAACCACGCATTTTTCGTTTTGCGGATACAACGGGAGAGACAGAGAAAGATATACTATGTATATTTATCGTACGATACAAAATCTGCGAATTTATAACGACCTACCCGACCTCATCGTACAAACGATGCATTAATCTGTCGTGCGTGCGTTGCTATACTCTGCTCACTCCACTTCTCTCTCTCTCTCTCTCTCTCTCTCTCTTTCTGTTTGTCTGTCTGTTTCTCTCTCTCTCTCTCTCTCTATCTCTCATTTTCTCTCGTATATGTAAGTTTTCCTAACGCATAAAACGTATGTAACCACCCGCATACGTCCACGCGCATCCACGTACCAGAGTATCGACGAATTTACGGAAAATATCGGCGCTTTCGCGTGCCACGTTATTTTTGCATACATATAATATCGTGTTGGATAGCTCGTTTAATGGAAGTAGCGAACAAGCGTCGAAAAGTCAACGAGCATGACGAGTCGTACTCGATGTCCGGTTCGTCGACTCTCGAAACGAAAAATTTGTTGGGTGGGCCGATAATGAAATATATTATAAATAAATTCAATTACCGCTTTCGATGAATTTCTCGCGTTATGAACGACTCACTTGGCGTACCTACGTAAATTTTATCCAGCTTCGAGATCTCGAACGTTCATCGACGTGAATACATAAGCAAACGCGTGAAAAGAACGTTTACCGATAGGTAAGCACGAGAGTTAGACGAAAAGGAGGTCGAGGATCGATGTAGACGTTGCATGAGCGGCTAACGAGAGAAAAGTGCAAGTAGCTCGTGTGTACGAAGCGTAAACCGACTTCCGGCACTTTCGTAGGAGCCACTCGAGCAAACGTCGCGCGTCACGACTCGGACGCCAACGACGATGGAGACGACGACGCGACGCCTTCGCTTTCGTTCGCCGTAAGACGAACGCTGCGAGGAAAGTTGGGAAATGTAATCGTCGCGCGAATTACGAGGCGAGAGGGAAAAGTTGCGAAACTTTCGAAAGCCGTTTCGTTCTCGTCCCGTCGTCGCGTCGAAATAACGAGAGTAAGGGTACTAAGAAATTCGAATATGTAACGACGTGTAGGTATAGGGTTTACGAAGTTTGTTACGAAGATGCACCATGAACCCCCCTCCCCCCAAAAAAAAGATAAGTCGAAAACTTTTATGCAATTGTGTATGAAGATTTTCATATGAACACGATTGTAATTAATTAATTAATCTGTTAACTGCGTAAATTCCAAATTTGGTGCGTTCGTTGAATATACTCGTTACACGAAAAAAAAAGTTCTATTTGCTCTTGAAAATATACAATTGTATTAAAAAGTAAAAATCTTATTCGGTTATATAAGTATTTTATCTATACTATTATTAACACTGTATGTTCACTGACCAGGTTCAATTTAATTTAAGCATTTGTGAGGCGTCGTCCAGCAAAAACAGAATTTTGTAGCTTGATTTTAATTACGCATCCCACAAGGGATTCTTGAGATTAAATTCCACTGTTAACAGGTTAATTAATTACTTATACTTCACATCCTGTTTTCCCCAGAACTTCAACTTCGACGATGGACCAATCGGACGCGTTTAAACGGATCACTCGTTATATGCTCCCTCGGTTCGAAAAAAAGCGTATAAAATCGTCGTCGGTAAATATTTGAAGCGGTGGCAACGGGGAGGTTAAATTTTGGGAGGGTATCCGGAGCAGGAGAAGCGAGAGAAGAAGAAGGGAGAAGGGGAGATGGAGGTCGGTCACTCCGTTGGAAGAGTCGTTAATTATTTCGTGCTAATTCAGGGGTAAAAGGAGATGCCTATTTCGCTGGAAAAGTTTGGAAAAGAGAGCGGCGAAGAAAAAAAGAAGATGAAAAGTCAAAGGCGGTTACGCGTCACTCGCCACCAGCCACGAGAACGTTACACATCGAAGTGCTGTCGGTGAACTTTTCCC
>JAIFRP010000008.1:1226385-1237764 GCA_032403825.1 Odynerus spinipes | reverse complement strand
ACGAAACCTTTTATATATTGATACAACTTTTATTTAATTCTTTGATTATAAGTGTCTTAATCAAAAAACTTATTCAATACATAATCCTAATATGAATGGAAAGCTGATATGAAAAGTATCTAATTTTTATTCTTTTAACTCTTTTTAATTTGTAAACTTTTAATTTATATTAAATTAAAGATAAGGTTATATCGATACTTCATGACCATCGACCGTTACGTTTCACCACGACTAGCTACGCCACAAATATCGGTTTCCCAGATATATATTGGGTTGGTGCATAATTATCAGGCGTTTCTTTGACGAATACGCCTAATAATATCGTTTAAAAACGCCTGATAATTATGCACCAACCCAATATTTTTCAAGATCGCTTAAAATCATCGAACGATTTTTCATATCTCCGAAAGCTGTTCAACATCGGAGATGGCGTATGCGCGTGACGCAAACGATTCCGATAAAAAGAGGAAGACGAAGGGAGAGGTATAGCGTCGAATAAAATGGCGAAATGACGTAACGACGAGTTAACGACACGATCACAACGAGAATGCGTTTTCACGAGAACGGTGGATTCGTGTGTTATTGTCATCCTGTATTCAAAGAATGGAAACTGCAAGGGACAGGTCCACGTAGCGTCCACGAGGACCAAAGCGTCTATCAGTATCGAGATAGCATATAGATATTTCAGTAGGATATGAATCGAATAAATGGGAGAAAGTTTTCATGAAAGATAAAATGAAAATCGACGACTATCTAATAGATAGATAGATAAAACGTTTATTTCGCTTTCGCTATACAATAATACACACACACACACACACACAATAATATAATAAAAGTAAAACTAATCTACCGATTATTAATTTACATGACAAAGAAGTTACGTAAAAAATTCATAGATTAATAAATTTTATGGCAGTAATAACATAATCTAGTTGTTCGTAGACTACGAATACTCTATCGCTAATATCTACTGTTCTCGATCATAAACAGCTGTCCTTTGTTTATATTTTGCATGTACATAGATACGCGTCACGGTACATTGTGAGCGAATCAGTCTTTACTCAACCAGCATGGCGAGAGGAAGAGCGATCGCGTAATGAGTCTACACATTTATCGGCATATTCCGACCATTTCCATTTTATTTTTTCGTACCATTTTAGTATTATATTTATATCGTTTTACCCGTCACTCTTGTTAGTTGGCATCCCATTGTTCGTCGCTCGATTCTATACACCTTTATAACGTATCGTCATTTATTTATATAAATATAGATATGTACAGCCTTTTGGATATTTTTGTCGAAGTATACGATCAACCACGCCTTATCGTATTTCCTCATGTCGATTAAACATTCGCTCATAACGATTATTTTCACATTGTCCGCGATCACTAAACTATTTGTATAAATCAATATTTATAACCGATGTTAAAAAGCGGTGTCTTTTGGTATCTATTTCCGGTAGTCGATTTAATTCCATAACAAAAAGCAGACAAAGTCTTTTTGGAATTCGAGAAACAATAATATGGAATCGATATCGCTGAAGAGTGGAATTTCAATAATACTGTTTTCTCGCCGGAGAACAACGATCTATGCACGAGTAGGAAATTTTTTATACAGTTTTCTCTTTCTTTTCTCCTTGCATCGCTTCTTTGTAGTAATCTAATTTTCTTCTCTTATCTTCAGAATCCAGCTGCAGTCAATGGAACATGCCTCTTTACGTAATAAACCGACCAAAAGCGATGTGAAAGAGGTTATGGCATCGTATCAAAGGTGAGTACGCTTTTATATTGTTTTATCATTCGAATATAACAAAAAAAAGATATGGAAGAGAAAATAGATTTAAGATCAATAACGAATATTATATCAAGGTTAAACGGGGCACCATTTTTTAAATATTTAAATTCACTCGATCTTTTCATCGTACTTCCTTCGTACTTATGATATTCTGGAATTTTATTTTAATTTACATTATCGAAAAGATTCTTTAATATAGTTGCACGAATTTGCGTTCTTTTATCGACATTTGGACCAAATGAAGACGGTGGCCATCACGGAACGGGAATCTACAGAGTTAAAAAAAAAGATAGAGACTCGTAAAATTTTAGCGATACTATAAAAGCAAATTCTTCCTCGCGAATCTGTACACTGTATCCTTTCGTTAGTTTTAAGTATTATCAGCAAAGTTATATTTACAATCGACTCTTTTCGGACAAGAAAGTGTCCGTTTTTTCTCTTTAACGATCTTTCTTGAAGCATAAAATTCTCTTGACTGTGTTTTTCGCAATAAATCCGATTAGTATGAACTAAAAAAGATCTAAAGATGGAGTGGAAAATGTTGAAGCACGGATTTCCTACCCCAAAAAAATAATTATTTACAGACGGTAAGTTATTTTTAGGCTATCCTCCTTCAATAACGACGAATGCTGTCTCGAACGATCAGAAATATTTTGGAAATGTAATCTGATTTGTACGCCTCCGTCTGGACTGAAAATAGTCGTCGTGACGAGAAATACGTGACCGGTTTGAGGATAAAATTAGGATTAAAAAAGGCGATGGAACGTGTTAGTACCAATGGCTTAACATCGGATGGAGGTTACCATATTTTTAAAAAATGAGCACCCTTCTTCTCCCGAAAAAAAGGATGAATCGAAAGGTTGCTGATCGGTCGAGCGGAAAGTAGATCTCTCGATGAAATCAACAAAGTCGTGAGCGGATCGTAAACGCATCGATGGGCCGAGTAAAGGGGGACAGCGTCGGGTGATTTTCGATAGAGGTCTTTTGTCAAAGAAGCAAACCGTATATATAGCGTGTCGAAAGTTTTACGAACTCGAACCCTGGTCTTTACTTATGTATTAGTTCATCAAGGAAACTGCTATTGGCGTGGCGAAACCACCTGCGCTCCGCTTCTTTCGTCTCGTTCTCTCTTCTCGTGTAGCTCAACCTTTCAACTATTTATCGGGAGGACCGGTTCGCAAGGAAAATGGAAGCTTCTACGGAGACGGAGACAGAGCAGAAGGAGAGAGAGAGAGAGAGAAAGAGAATCGTCGACAGGTTCGACGATACTCACGGCTTATATTTACATGATATTTTTACGTAGTAGACTCCCTCCCCTTCACGCGTGACGTTCGCGTTATACGTTACGTTTCGTATTGCATTTGCAAAAGTTTCGCTTTGGTAGATATTCCCGATAGTCAGGAGACAACGTCGCGTAAAAGTTAAAACACCATTTCACCTGGCCCGATAGAACAGTAGAGTTCATTCGAATTTTACGAGCATGAAAGAGAGTGGAAGTTGTTCGTCCGGGGAAGCGAGTCGAACGAAACCTTTTCCTGCCTTATTCTCCTACTCGAAAGAGAAGAGAAGAGAAGAAGACGAAGACCGAAGCGCAAGATCGTTCGCACGTGCCACGAAATTGCTTTCCATTCTTGCGTGGGATTGTCATTGAATAAGAAGAAAGGTTATAGTAAGTAACGTCGGATATATTCAAACGCGGGTGAATTCATTACCGGTGAATTTGGATCGGAGTCGGTGAATTTACGTCTTTCTAATGAATGATCATCGCTCGAGTACGTGCGGAGCGTGGATTGTATTTTCGAGAATACGCTCCGAGGTAGAAAGAAAGAGAGAGAGAGAGAGAGCGAGGAGAATACGCGTGCGAGAGAGGTCGAGATAAGCGAGAGCACGAGAGATGAGAAGAGAAGAAGATCGGACGAAGGGGTAAGGGAGATAATGGATTAAGGTAGACGAGATACATTAACGTTACATTATCGGTTCGTGTTGCCGTTGAACACGCGTGGCCGTGTAACGTGGCAGCTTAATCGAAACGCCTCTAACGGCACCGCCACGCGAACGCCGAGCTTAAGGCTTTTAAAAGCTTCCCTGCAATATTTAGGAGGACCTTGCACGGGATTATTGCATTTTTAAAGGATCCAGATCTCGCGCGGGACTCGTATTCCCGTGGAATAGGACGGTCTTTCTTGGATTTCCGTGGATGTTATGGAGGATAAAAACGAGAAGAAATATCTCGGCTCTCGTGTAACTTCAAAAAGGAATTGCGAGCTTGCTCCCAAAGCGACCGTCCCAAAGAGAAATTCGAACGGCGGAACCTTCGACGTTCCTTCTCGCACTTCTCTACGACATTGTCATCGATCATGGTGACATCTTGCGTCGAGGGCACGACGGGATTTCATTAAATTTGCATCGGTATGATTTCGGAATGAAGAGTTCGACGAAAAGGGGGAAAGATTCGTGCAAGTGTGGGCAATTTTATTGTTGTTGAGACGATGTGTATATAAAATAGCGTAACGAAACGTATCGAATTTGATTTATTAATCATCAGTCAAGCGACCTCGAAAAGGAGATTATTTAATTTGATAGTTGGCGATCTTACCTTTTTTTAACACATTGCACGTCGGCCTATCGCTTGACCGCCGGCGCTGCGCTGCGATATTGCGGGATTTTTTCTTTTGCTTTATTTATACATTAAACATTTTTGTTTTGTTGCATCTTTGGTTTTTGTTACAGTGTATATGGCGAATATTCGATAAAAATATACTACAGTCGAACCTCGTTAACTCGAATCTTAGGAGAACAAAGAATAATTCGAGTTATGGAGTATTTCGAGTTATAGAGGTGCGGAAAGAAAATTCGACTTATAGAGAGTAAAGTGTACATTAAATAGAGAAAAGAAGAAACAAGAAACAATAAGGTACTCCCTGCGGTCGTGCCTAAAAAGCTGTTGCAGAATCTTTTTACTTCGAATATTAATCAAACTTCGAGATATAGAGGTCAATTCATAATATTGACCTCTACATCTAGAAACAATTCGAATTGTAGAGGTAAACTAAGACGACTGCTACACTTGAGAACACTTCGAGTTAATCTTTTATTTTTCTGCAATTTTTAGAGGTTTTTTCTAGGGAATGAATAAAAATTCAAAGTATAGAGGTTTTCGAGTTAACAAGTTTCGACTGTATTTTACGAACACGTATAAAGTTTTTAATATTTTCTTTAACTGCTCATTTTCCAGAGACAAACAAGTGAGTCCGGCGTTCAGGTTTTCAGCGTCTGGTAATTAACCGGCGTGCAATGTGTTAATATTGTCCCTCGTAGGTGATAAGTCGCGTGACCCTCCGCGAGCTTGCACACTTGTATGATGGCGGAAGCCTCCTCGGAAACTCTTTCTATCGTAAAAGCGTATCAACGAGTTACGTAATTTGAAATCTTTACAAGAACGACTAGTTTCTCCCTTGTAACGATTAAACGGATACTTTATCGGCTCGTACTAAAAGGGACAATGATCTTGAAAAGTTCCAAAGAGATCGGTCGTTAAAATCGCGCAACTACTTGTAGCTACTGGTAGTTGAACGATGCTCGTGGAAACGTCGTAAAAAGTACGCATTTAAGAGAGAAAGGGAAAGATAAGGTAGAGGAAGGATAGGCACCCTATAAAAACACGTACCTAGCAGTATATCCACGTTAGACCCTATCCTCGCGTGTTTCTACGAGTTATGGTCGAGGAGGGATGCATTCGTGTAATTCGATTGGTATAACTCGTGTTACTACTACATGAGACGAATAGCCATCAATTTGTACTCGTTAATATCTAAAGAAGAAAAGTGGGAGAAGGTGAAAAGTAAAGTAATCGTCTGAGATGCATGTAAAGAGGAGGAGGAGGAAGAAGAAGAAGAGAAGGAGGAGGAGGAGGAGGAGGAGGAGGAGGAGGAGGATCTCGTTCTTCGAGAGTAAGATCACGATAGTTTAATAATTGGAAGTAGACGATGTCGGATAGCGAGGTTGTAAGTCGACGGTAATTAGCCACCCTCGAGGATCCGCATATTGCGGAGTCGAAGACAATTCGCGTTGAAGCTCCACGCTCTAATTAATAGTGATATCCAGTCGGAGAGCGTGCGGGCTCGGAGAGACGGTTAGCTCGCCGACGCGAGCACGAAACAAGCACCGAGCTTCGTCTTTCCTTTGACTGCAGCTCGACTCGTCTCCGATGCAGGACTTTCGACTGTGAAAGTTTCGCGAGCCGGCACAGAGAGCGAGAGCAAGCGCAGAGAGAGTATACTCCAGTGTAACTAATGTAAGATAAAGTTATAATGGCATCGGATATATTCCACCAAGTCGAACGATAACTTCTCTCAAATAATTCGACTAGGTTCCGCCAGGTATCGGTGTTTCAACCGAGTCTCTATGTCCGTCTCTTTCTCTATCGAGTCGATTCCGTTTGCCTTAAATCTCGAACTATTCCTTTATGTCGTAAGTCGCCATTTATGATATTATTTTGGACATTAATTATCAACGGCGTATTGAAGAGTGCTTTGTTTTTTTACGCCTTAATGGACAGTAAGGGCCTGTTGGGTTATTAGATTATTTTCACCGTTTATTTGTACTAGACAGTGTTTTTGTGAAGCCAATTTATTGTTTTTCTTCAACACTTTATGTAGATATATATGTTACGGGCAAAATATTTAATTGCGACAAAGTATATGACATAACTTATTTCATACAATACCTACCTGATGATTTTAGGAATTATATTAGCAATTATACCTAGGAATTGTATAGAAATGCTCAGACACAACCCAGACATAACCCAGTCAATGTATGCATTTTTGTTTAAATTTAAATATTTTTATATTCTTTACCTAGCCATTTCATAGAGTGCCTAAGTTGTGTCTGGGAATTCTATACATACCATAATATAATTGATTTCATACAATGCCCGATGATTTTAGGAATTATATTAGGAATTATACCCAGGAATTGTATAGAATACCCAGACACAACCCAGGCAATGTATGTATTTTTGTTTAAATTTAAATATTTTTATATACTTTACGTAGCCATTTTATAGAGTGCCTTGGTTGTGTCTAGGAATTGTATGTATACTATAATTTATTATTAATTTCCTAGGCATCATATGGAATGCCGAAATTACATATACAGGGTGATTCACGACAAACAAAACACCTAAATATCTCAGTTGGATTTAAAGATACGAAATATGGATAGACCAAGATTAGAATGGTTTCGAAGGACCTACATTGCTATCGTAATATTTTTTTTATAAGAAATAACAGAATTTAGTGCTGCGGTATTCATTTCTAAAGGAATTGACGCACAAGCCCTAGTGATTCTTTCTTTAATATTCTCTGGAGTGGTAGGTCGTTCATGATAAACATCGTTTTTCAATTTTCCCCACAGATAAAAATCAAGAGGGGTAAGATCTGGTGATCGAGCTGGCCATAATACAGGTCCGTTACGTTCAATCCAAGGATTTGGAAACATTCTATTCAAAAAGTCTATTACAACACGAGAAAAATGGGCCGGACATCTATCATGTTGATACCACATTCCTTGCCGAATGTCCAATTTTACATCTTCCAAAAGAATCGGTAACGATTCTCGTAAAAATGTGGTGTATTTATCTGCATTTAATGTGCCGCTGATAAAGTGAGGCCCAATTATTTCGAAGATTTATTTCGTATTTCTGGGTCCAAGGTCATTTCAAGGTCATGTTGTGCTACATTGTTGCACTCGTTTAGATGTCGGCTACAATATGCAATGAAAAAAATTATGCAATCCCATTTCAAAAAACCTTCGTGACCTTCAAAAACACGGAAAAACTGACCTCGGAAAAAAAAGATTACGATGGCAATGTAGGTCCTTCGAAACCATTGTAATCCTGGTCTATCCATATTTCGTATCTTTAAATCCAACTGAGATATTTAGGTGTTCTGTTTGTCGTGAATCACTCTGCCGATAACACATATATCTGCTAAACCTAATTCGTTACTTAACCTAACATAACGTTACTTTTGCAAAAAAAATTGAAGCTCTCGACGATCAACATAAAGGAAAACTATTTCTTTTGCTTGTTTTCCTTCACCGTTTCTCCCTGTCGCGTCTAAGGTGTGAATGCAGCGAGGATTCGCTTTAAAAATTCTCCCAGGTAAAGTTTGTTCCTACGATCCTAAGAGAATGATCGACATATCGATTCGCATCGCGAAAGCGATACCATCGAAAGCGTCGCTATCAATCTTCTCGGCAGTTTGGATGAGATTCCTTTTCGTAGCGCGACTCGGATGCGTCTGGTACCCATCGTCTTCTCGAAGAGATATAGAATTCCTTTTCCTTCGAGCTTTGAAGAGGACTCCAAGAGACGCGTCTTATGAATCTTTCCAATATCTCGCGCCTCACCGAGAAGAAACTCTTTGCATTTAGAAACGTCGAAGGTCCGATAGACCGACATTCAAATCTCTCTCTCTCTCTCTCTCTCTCTCTCTCTCTCTCTCTCTCTCTCTGTCTCTTTCGCTCCTTTATACATATGTATATCTATCACCTAGCATCGTCGCTAGCATATCAATACACTAGCCGTCTTTCTCTTAGATATCATTTTTCCTAAATAAAGTTCATCGGCCGCCGGCTTGTTCGTTGACGTTCGATAAACCAAGATCGTCTTACGTTTTATGGACGATTTACGAGCGTGGCCACCTTAATGGAATTTACTTGTACAATATCTGGTTTAATAACGGAGGCATAACATCACGGCGTACGCGAGTTGTGCGGTAATCCACAGGGCGGATAATTTGCCGGCGCATAATCGAGGCTTTACTGCATTGCGGTCGAAACGCTCTGGACTCTGGTTCGAGAGGACGAGTGTTCGACGAGAACTCGAAATGGAACATCGTCCTGGCAGTTACCTCGTTCCCTGTGAGAAATTCTTCTCTATTTCTCCGCGTTTGTTTCTCCGTTTATCTGAAAAATTCAAGTCGGCTGTACGCTCGCCCGGGAAACGGAGGAGGAAAACGACGAAGGCTTTTAACGCGTCCTTTACTCGCGCGACAGGAATCGAGTGCTCCTTCGTGTTTAACGTCCGCGGGAGATCGAATCCATCAAAGCCTAATGACGTATGACTAACGCGTAACACGGATGACGTGATAACCCGATATTTGCTTGGCCTTCTTTCTTTCTTCCTCCTCCTAAAGGGGGGAGGCGTCTATAGGATTTTTATCCCGATGAAAAATGGCTGCGAGGAAGTCAGCGAGGGTAATTAGTCGGGTCGGAGATTTAAAGCCACTTTGAGAGGAGTTTGAGGAAAGAGTCGGGAAGGATAGGGGGGAAAACAGGAGGAAGAACGGAACGAACTTCTCACAGGTTTGTTCTTTCGATCTCGAAGAGCAAAAGCAACGTCTGTCGATCGTAAGGGTGGCTCCGACAACGTACGCCTCTCTTACGATACGAGTTTACTCGACTACGCTATCCGCTTCTCCCTCTTCCTTCGTCTCTCTCTGTCTCTCTCTCCCCCCTCTCTTTCTCTTTCGTTTTCTCTCTCCCTCTCTCTTTCTCTCTCTCTCTCTCTACCTCTCTTGGCATTCCCTCGAAACTTCCCTCGGGAGCTCATGAATTTCAGACACACTCGTAACCGACCTCCGCCCACTTCTCGTCGCGTTAAACCGTCGCGTACACCGACACACGTAAACGCGTTCGCTCGACCTCTCCCGGCCACGTGTACGCGAACATTCACGCAGGTTGCACATAATTGCACGGACTCGCCTACTCGCGGAAGCACTGCCACCGTGGAATAATTTTCTCGACGTGGACAGGAAAGGAAGGTGAATGCGCGCGCGATCGGTATTCCGTCAAAACGATTTCGATTACCGAGATCGCAGCCGATCGTGAATTTCAATTGCGATTCGAATAGAGGATTGTAAGTACCTATTAGGAAGAGAATAGCTTACGTAAATTATTATATTTCAAGATGGAAGTTGTAGAAAAAATATTTGGTACATATTTACAAAGGAGTCGCCTACGATATTGATAATTTTTTAATATATGAGCCGTTTATTTTGAAAGTGGGGCAAGTCCATTTTTTGTTATTGCGAGATATTTAAAGGCGAGATATATAAATAATACCTCTATTATTAACAAAGTTATTTAAGAAAAAACGATTTTTGTTTGTCCGGGCACTACTCCTAGACGGATGGACCGATCGGGATAAAATTTGTTTCATCTGATAGTTTTTAGTTTCCCATTGATTCCGTTTTTTGAAATAAAAAATTAAAAAAAATTCTTTCGTTATTAAAAAAGCATAATCTTTACAGTGGAATTAAAAAAATCCATTTAATAACCCAATTGAGTGCGAAGAGAGTCAAGCGGCGCGATAGCATAACAACAAAATACAAAATGTATTACTTTTATTATTTACACCGATCCCTCGATGTACATGGCAGATCGGTTCCTTGTAGTACCGGACGATACTAAATTATGACTGTACAATTATGTGCATAGTTTACATTTTTACTTTTAACAGTTTTTGTTTGTTCACAAAAAAATTTCACATTTTCCATATCAAAGCGAAATCTCGTAAAAAAGCATTTCATAAAACATAAAAAAAGCAGCGATGCAATGTAGTACATGCGTCAGTAAAGTTAAGCGACATGAAATCTAAACGCGATCGCGCTGCTTGGGACTCAAACGAGTAATTAACCAACTACATTTCGTTTCTATCAAAAATATTAACGCGTACCTATGATAATAAAAGTATTTTATATTGCGAGGAAACAACTATTGCTGCAATGGGCCGCTCAGTCCGATAAATAATCCGATGAGTTCCAATGTATAAGAGCATCAGATACGAAAAAGATAAGACGGCAAAGACAACGGAATAAATTCTCTCCCGATCCCATGCCAGCGAACATACATCATCGGCTGCTTTATGTTCTTCATCCAACCATGTCGTATATTCCACCCTTACGAGGATATCTTCGATACCGAGAATGCGAACATTTCAATTCGCTCCTTCCATTCGTTTGGCTTCGCTTCGAAAAGTCCTCCCCCTTTTCTCTCACTCTCTCTTTCTCTTTCTCTCGACTGCATTCAGGAATTTGCAATTCTCTTGCGCTCGATATCAGCACCTCGAAACGCGTCCCGGATAGCAGCGTGGATTTCTCGATTCGCGAGTGTATACGTTACACCGGAGCTATGTAAGTTGCAGATATTTTCACCTTTCTCTCCGATACATTCCGCTACCCTGCCTGCTCTGGCCGATATTTTCAGAGAAAGGAACGAGATTCCGTTCGTGTGTGAGAACTCGTACGATAATTTCCTTCGTTGTATGTTCCTTCTTACAAAATGCGTCTGGGAAGAAGTTGAAAAATATTTTGCGAATTGCATCGCGATTTTGCTTAACTCTGTGATAAATTCCTTGAGTCTGACGGGACTCTAATAATTTAACAGCACATATTTTTTATAAATTATTTAGCTTAAATGCTTTATTTTAATTATCCTACTAAAGAAAAATAAATACAGTGGGTCAAATAAGTTTTCGTACAGTGCGACCTAAAGTGAAACAATGGTTGCTGGAA
>JAIFRP010000008.1:1129548-1164042 GCA_032403825.1 Odynerus spinipes | reverse complement strand
TCTCTCTCTCTCTCTCTTGGCAGTGAATGGGTTAAAAAGCCGCGTTATCTTTTCTCTTATCAGCCAAATATTTCAAACATCTGTATGCAAGCATTATCTTCTATTTTCACGAGCTGCGTTCGCAAAGTGTAACGCCGTAGCGATTACATCAGGAAAGTGGAACGAGGGATCCTTTTTTTACGTAGCTTTCCGTCGGAGTATCGTCGGTTTAAAGTTACCTACCTGTCGGCCGAGTCTGCGAGCGTGCACGGGCTTTGCGAATAATTATTTAGCAGTATGTACGCGTCGACGTGTCTGTGAAACCGAATGCGCGCGGGCGCGCGCGTACCAACCTACCTACCACGCGTATAATGCTGGACAGACTCGGCTCGTGTTATCCACGCAGGAGTCTCGTAGCATTATTAACATAAGTAGAGAAAACGAGAGCCTGTCCGCGCGAGACGTTGTATCGTCTTCGGACTTTATTATAATAACGACCACCCTGAGATCTTGCTCGTGTTACCGACCTTACCTGCCCTTTTGCGGACATTCGAGAACGCGGGTACGACAATGGAGGGGGCCGAAATTACTATGAAGCTTCGGTTTCTTCGGGACCTGATATATACCAACATGGTCATCGAGAGCTTTCTAAGGATCCTTGCTAATTTTCAAGACGAGGCAAACGGACGAAGAGATTAGGAGAAGGCTCTTCAATTTTCATCCTTTTTTTTATTATTAGAAAACGTTTGGTGTCATCGTCTAAGAATAAAAATAAGAGAAGTAAAAAAATGTGAAATGAAAATGATCGTCGTTTTAACGAAAAGGGTTCGCTACCGCGATTCCCTTCAAAGCAAATTCTTAAGCACCTTGCTACCGTTCGTTTCCGGATACGCTAGATTTACGAGCAGCCCAAGTGCCATTCCACTTCGGCGGGCCTACAAATTGCAGCTCCTTGAAGGCTAAATGGCCATCTGGAAATGCAGTGCAGCAAGCACAAAGGGCGACGCGTATACAGTCAAAAAGGTCTCCCCGGGCCACTTCGCGATGTCCTCTTTTGAGGGAAAGACCAAGAGAGCGGAGCGAAAGGGCGCTCCAGTTCCGTAAATATTAGGACAGGTCTACCGATATAACTCGGCTCCATTAGCGAATGTACACAGCATCCCTTTCGAGATAAAAACTTGCCCTCTTGTTCAGGTCGCTCGTGGCTTTCGTAAACAGTACGAGAACCTTCCGTTTTCAAGAGTTTCCAATAAACGTATGGAATATACCAGGAGTGGCCAACAAGTCGATCATAGCCGACAGGAGACGATTTCAATTTGAATTTAATCTATTTTTTTCTGTGGCTTGGTACACAAGACACATGTTTGAATGCGTTAAATGTCAACATTTTAATAAATGATATAGATCATAATACGTTTTTAAGAAAAAATAGTCGATCACCCTTGCAAAGGGCTGGCTATGGTGCGAGATCCTGTATGGTTAAGATATATCATCTTTGCAATACCTATAATCTCTCCTTGGATTTTTTCGGTACAGCGTATAATACTTTCTGCGCGAGACTTAACAGTATCCTCCACAACTAATCCTTCATTCATTTTCCTTAGCTTTTTACGTTTTCATTTCATTACTGCGGAGTATGCCTTTCTGTTACTCTCTGTAATTTGTATCTCTACACACTCAAGCACGTCCTTCTTATTTTCTTATTTTGTAATATTTTTATGTAAATGGTGTCTGCCGTAAATAAATAAATAAAAATAAAATAAATTATATATATATATATAAATCTTTCAGCACGCCTACAAAACCAACATATTCCATAGTAACCGAAGGAAACAGGTTTCTTCGTTGTCTTTCGACTTTCATTCAAATATCGATTTACTTGCAAAGCGTGCGCAACGTTAGCGTGCTACGACGAATCGCGTGTCGAAATGCGACACCGCTTATTCTCTTCTTATCTTTCGTATGCTTCGAAAGTATCCAGTATTATTTACAATGACCTTACGATAAGAATCACGATATTTAATTGTACGATATCGCGGTTCATTGTCGATTATAAAACGATTAAACAACACATTTTTCCATTGGTCGTTACACGGTTTCAATAAACTCCATGGCGATTGAAGTCTTTGTTATCGTGGTCTCGTTCAGGATAGTGAAAGAAAACACGCGCTCTTGTCTTCTCTTTTTCCCTTCCCTCCTCTCTCGAAACAGCCCTTTCCATCATCGTCGAACCATTTTTTCTCTCGAGGACCGATCTTTTTCTCAGGCTTTTTCCTCGAGCTCTTCTCCGTACGAGCTAGACTATGCTCGGGCGATTTCCCACGAGCGAGGAAGCGTGATCACGTTTACGGAGACTTTCGCTCGATCGATGGTAACGGAGTGTGCTGGTGTGCGAATTATATAAAAAAAAAGGAAATAGAGGAAACGGACGTCGATATCAACGCGTGGGTGTCCGGCAGGTTGTTACGGCGACTTTCGTCCGAGCGCATGGTGTTCTTAAAGTTCGTTCTCTCTCTCTCTCTCTCTTTCTCTTTCTCTAGCTCGGAGTTCGAGAGAAAAAGCACCAGGTGCACCGTAGCGAGAAGCGAGCGTGAATATCTAATACAGAAGGCGAACCCGGAAGTTGGAGATCCTCGTACGAGAGGAGCACGTCCTGTTCTAAAGATTTCGTCTCTCTCCTTCTTTCTTTCTCTACTCTCCTTCTTTTCACGTCTTCTCGTTTCCTTGTCTCACGGTGAACGTCTCCGCCGGTCCACTCGCAGCTGCTACCCCGGATGACCGAGAGCTGGCTCCGTCTTCGTCGCGGAGATTTTTTAAGGAAATTTATGTCGCGCGCACCGCCTAACAAACTATGGGAAAAAATCTTGCCCCCGTGTTTTCCGCGTCTTCTAGTACATCTGGACGCCGAAAAGTTTCCTTCGGTCTTAAATATAGTATGCCAGCGTTAATCCCAGCTGGAAGGAACATTTCTCGACGATGCTCGATCGGGTTTTATACGAAACATTGTTTTTTCAGAGAAATGAACAATTACGTGCAGTGCGTTGCAAGAAAAACATATTGAACCTACACCTTAGAATCGCCAATGACCTAGCTATCGACGCGACTTTAAAATACAAAAATAAATAAAAAAAACAATATCGATGATTTGTCTGATCATTTTCCAATGTGAGTACCTACTTATTTTTTTCTATCTTAACCGTTTCACAGCGAACTTCATGCGAGACACAACGACCTAGAAGGTTAGGGAGCCGTAGACATCGAACATGTGTTCGAAACGATACTCCGTGAGATAGGTATGGGAAGTATATTGTGACGTTCGATCTTCGCATTCACACGGCACCATTAATGCCATAGTAAAGCCGTGTTATCCTCGCAGGCTGTTTCGTTCTCCTCCTTTCTCATCTTCTTTCTCTCTTTTTTCTTCTTCTTCTCCTCCTCTTGTGCCTCTCTTCTACTTCTACTTCTGCTTGTGCTTCTTCGAAGCTCGTGTACCTGGACCACTGCATCATCCCACGCTCGGTGATGAGCAGGTGATGAAACTACCATGAAAGTTCGGCGGCCTTCGCAGCCGCAGGTTATGTTTTCAAGGGTCCTCTTCTTCTTCTTGGTCTAGGTCATGATTTTTCGATGCCAAGCTGCTCTCGCACACCTCGCATCTGTCGCGATCTTCGAATCGGAGAAAACGCGCCTTATGGTGGATTTAAAACTTTACCTTCGGATTATATGGAAAACTTTGACCCGTGAGCTTTACTACGTTGCTGTTTCATTTCGTTATAAAGGGACATGATAATAATATAAAGAATACGTATTGGTTCATTTTATAAAAATTTACTAAATCTTTTTATTGATCCATATAGAAATTTATTAAAATAATACTAACGATCATTTATTTCGTTTTAAGATAGATCATAAATAGACAACAGGCAAAAATAGAAAATTCTCTGTATACGTTATATACGTCTTTTGATCGATAATAGCCATATGGATCATTAATCAATGAGCACGTGGGATTTAAGAATCGCTCCTGAGCGATAAGCCGTGTCTCGCGATAGCAGAAACGGTAATGGGCGAACGAGCATCGAATACAGTCAAACAACAAGAAACTAGTGAGCGAGAGAAAAATAGAAAGAAATAGAGTTAGATGGTGTGGGGGGGGGGATAATCGTGCCTTTCTCCACGCGTTCCTTTGTTTCACTAGCATTAATCACGTCGAGACGATCGTTATTCGCGTGTGAGCAGCTCGCGAGTGAACATCAAGACGCTGAGAGATTTTATAGAAAATTTTCCTTTAACTTTCAAGCTCCAAAAAAAAATATAAGTAACATCGTATAATACGGTTTTAGAATCATAAGAAACTTCATATAACGCTTGCTTTAGATAAAGTTAATAAAAAATGTACATCCTAAAGGAAACCCCTGTACAACACTGTCCAAATACAACACAATATTTACCGTGTAATAATTTCCGTATTATTCATCCTCAGTCGTTGTAAAAAAAAAACAACACAAAACGAGAGGTCCCAGTGCGACACTCATAGGAACAGCGAGAGCTCTGTGAGACAGACACAGCTCGTATTTCTCTCTCTTAACGACCGGCTCGTTCTCCTGCACGAAAGACCTTCGGCCTCGAAGCAACAGGTGGACTGCAAATGAAAGCGCGCCTAGACTCGTTTTGATACGTTCGCGTATCGTATCGTGTACAACGAAGGAGAAAGGAATTCGTGCACGAACGTTCGATATGAATGCAACAGATGGGACGAGGTTGATGCGTAATTTGCAAGCGAAATGCATAGCTTTGTATAATAAGTTGTGCGAACTCTAAAGGACTACGCGTTGAGGTGTGCCATTTTTGTATACGTGTAATGCGAACGCGTCGAGAGTATCGAGGTGTAATATCGTTTGAGATAAGATAAATAAGAACGAAAGTTTGTTTTCTTTACATAATTTATTCATGGTGATGGGTGTGGATTATTTTAAAGGAACTTGTTACACGCGCTTACGTTGTTGAGTCACAGGAAGAAGAATTTATATTTATAAAATAAAAGATATACATATAAGTATATGGATATGTCTATAGATGTCGGTAGGATATAACATAAATATAATAACTACAGATGTCGTTAAAACACCAAATATGAGTAAATGCGTTCACGTTTCCAACACATGGAATATTTTATTATTTACATAATACAATGTTTGAACGAGTATTTCGCTTTAAAAGAAGAATTTCTCCTCTTAAGATTTATTTTAGTAAATAATAAACATTTCAGAGTTAGCGTTCTAAGATTTATATCTTGAATTCATTTTCCTATTTTAATTATCTTGGTGTGGGAATCCCACGAAGAGAGATTCGATTTACTTCATCGACGTCGAGACAGATGGAAACGTAGATAGTAAAATACACCGTTCTCGTGGCACGACAATCGCTCGTTATTTATTATCGCTCGCGTGGATTAAATTCAATACCTCGCCCCTTGCTCTCTCACCCCCTCTGTCGCTGATTCCTTCAGGTGCGAGTCACCGATATTCCGCCACCGTTATTCTTTATTCGAGCGAGGTATAAGAGCAAAGTCCGCGAACTCATCGGGGATCGTTTCTTGCTCAACGAAGCGAATCCATCGCGAAGGTAGAGCGAGAGAGACACTTCGTGGAAGTTCGCCCCTTTCTTCTGCCTTTCGATCCTGACCTTCGACGTTCCTTCTTTCTTCATTTCTTTCTTCCATCCACCAGCTCACTCCGTAAAATTATATATCCAAACGGCTCGTGGCCTCTCATTTGCCGTAATTCCATTTCTTAAAATCACTTATCGCTTTTAGTTATGCTCGGATGCTTTTCTTACCTTGTTCCTTTTTGATCAAGGTCAGTGTCGAAACGTCACTCGCATCTCCCGCCAAAAGTTCAGTCTCCGTGACTCGAAGTTTCTTCGCCGACCAGTTCGACGGAGCGATTTAATTCGCCCGCTTACCAGAAAATATTGCGAGTAGTAGCAACGCCTTCGAAACTCGCTCGCGATTTCAGCCGAACTTAATCACGCAGGGACCCTCGTAGCCCTTTTGTGGGGAATCCACAAAAACGACATGTGTATGACCCTGTTCTCTGCGTTTCGACGAACCGGTCAGAACCCAAAGAAAGAGGAGAAGAAGTTTTTATATCTTTTCTTCGTTTTTGTCAGTCGGACACGAAAGTTGGTTCTTCGTGCGTATTTCTGATCGCCATCGTGCTGGTGGCAATTATAATACCAAGAGAGAAGACCAAGGGAAAACGCCTTTATCTAACCAACCACTTGGATTTTATACTTAAAAAATCGCAAATGACTAGATACCTACTCGCAATTCTCTCATTCCATTAAACATCATCTGTTCACGGTACAGGAAACAATGATCAATGACGCGTTAGAAAACGTGATTAATATTATCCACGGAAAGTGAGTGAGAGAGAGAGAGAGAGAGAGAGAGAGAGAGAGAGAGAGTACAGATTAAGGTACATTGAAAATCCATAGTACGATGGAAAAATCCTTGTTCGCACCTTCGCGTAGTTCCCTCGGCGTGTAACCGTCTAAGGCGAATTTAATTAGGCGCCTAAGCCACCACGATGAAAAGCAAGGAGAAAATTATTATCGCGCTTAAAGCGAACTCTAATTGGCGTGTGGCTGGATCCGGGCTCGTTGTCGAGCGAAACGGAAGGACATTTTTGTCGAGAAACCGCCTCTTCGAGACCACGGCTCCGTTTCTTGTAATAGCCACGATCACGGTAGACGAGCGGATCACGAACGACGTTCTTGCATTTCGAATGAGTCTTGGTAGGTGATAAAATACGATCGTAGTCCGATCATCGCGCGATTCGTATCCATTACGATTCTTTTTGACCGCGTAGTACGTACCACCGATAAAACCTCGAAGACAGGTAAATAAAGCATGGTAGCGTGTGGTGCGTGTAAGTAGAATCACCGTCTTTGTATACACCACTTGCATCGCGTCGGTAGGGATCGTGCGTGCATGCGTGAGGGGATACGTGCGTGGACAAACATTTCGTGTGGGAAGCGAGCCAAAGAGAAGCGAACGAACGCTCTCTTGGTGGGAAGAGACAAAGTAAGAGCGCGATCCTCGAGAAAGAGAAAGGATCTCGTATCGCTCGTTTGACTGACGGGAATAAGTGCGAGTCGTTTTCTAGACGCTTTAAATATTAATCGTTAGGAACAAATGACCGATTGTTCGCTCGGCGACCAATTTGTAACGGTTTTTTTGAAATAATTTATACATTTGTCGTGGGTTTATTAAAAACTTGGGGATTCTCTTTGTTAACGAAAGTAGAAAATAAAGAAACAGGATACAAAGTGATCCTCTTTCAAAAAGAGAAAATAAAGATCGATCCATCGAACAGATCCGATGGCGAAGCCATATCGAACGAGATCCTTGCGTGCAGATAATTATCATAACAGAACAGAGAAGAAAAAGAAGGAGAAGAAAAAAAAGAAGAAGAAGAAGCGTCTATAAATGCAACGGAAGTACGTTCTCGACATTGACGCTCGCCGCGCATTTCTCCCGTGTATCCTTCCGAAACGGAAGTTATCCTTCGAAAATTCGCCTCCTTCGGTACATGTCGTACCGTAACAGAAATATTCGCTCGTTGACGAGCGAGCCATAGCACGAGATACAACTACTTTTTTTTTTAAATTTAAAGTCGCGTCGACAGGTAGGTCATTGGCGACTCTAGAGTGTAGGTTATATTTCGTTGCATAGATTACGATCTTTGAGGAATTGAATTGTGTTCTTTACATCATCTTTAGAAGTTAGGGCCTTTTCGGAGTTTATATTTATTATGTCTTCGTCTCTGATTGTCAAATTTTTTACATTCAAATAGCATGTGGTTAGATGTCACAGGTTTGTTTTCGCAATTTTCGCAGAGGGGAGGGTCTGATTTATTTAAGATATAGTCATATGTGAGCCTGGTATGGCCCGTCCTTAATCGTGATATAGTGATTTTATCTCTTCTGTTGAAATTCTTGGAGTGAAAAGTCTGGTAGAAGTTTTGAGTTAGATTGTGGATGTACATCTACTCTTTTGTTTACGGCACGAGTGCTAATTTCATCTCGTCGGAGACACAAACTTGCTTTTCTTTTCTGTTTTTTTATTAGTTTGAATTCCGTTTCTATTCCATGTTTAAAAATTTCGTTCCACTATATATACATATATACATACATATATACCGCCCGATATTATCGTTAATTCTTGAAGCCTTTTTAAAGCATTTAAAGCAGTAATAAGATGTAAGAATCACGAGTTGATTTAGAGGATGCGCGCGAGAGCATTAAGAGCGTCTTACATGCTGATTGTCATGCGCGAATCGTTTTAGCCGGTACACGGCCCACGCACTCTTTACGCATACTTAACGAGGACAGGTACGCATTATGGGCCAAACCGTATCGTTGAAATTAATGTTATAGCATCGTATCGGTAGCTTTACACGGGTCCTAGTTGCAGTCGTGGTAGGATCGGCTCGACAAATTTTTCAAAGCACGTACGTTCGCGGGAATTGTTTCATTTGTAAAGGGTCAAACTCGAAGAAAATAACTGTAGATATCGAGCAACGAGATCGAGTCGAGTTTTTAACATTAGGTTTACGAATGTTTACAGCCGTTAAATGTATGCGTATTCAGGAAGGTAGGTACACGACATAGAGAGTTTCCGAATTATAAACATGAGGAGGAAATAAGTTTGGATACATGAGTCGTTTATTTTGATAGTGGTGTAAGTCAATTTAAAAAAAAATCGAGATTATGCATGAATTGCACGTAAAATGTTTTAATATATGTATAATCTCGATTTTCTTAAAAATGGATTTACACTACTGTCAAAATAAGCGGCTCATATGTTGGCATTATTCCAATAATAAAAATTAGCAAAAATTAATAGATAAAATGGTAATAGTTTCTGTAATTTTCTAGTGTTAAAGAAGAATGAAAACTATATATCCCTTCTTTTTATCAGAATTTATCGGAAGATTTACGAGGAAATACACGAAGAGATCTAAACATTCTAATCTAGATTCCTTTAAGTGGAAGACAGTTTTTCCAAGAGCACTCCTCGAACTCTTTCGATATCTGCACTCGAACTTATCGAATTACGCTCGCTAAGCGCGAGCAATCCAAGAATAACGGAGCTTCTTTTCTCGAGGGTGCTCCGCTCCAAAGCGGCCGTTTATAATTACGGGCTAGTAATTAACAGTATCAACGATTTATGGTACGCTTAAGAGAGAAACGGCTATATAAGTCGGAATATTTCTTAATCCACCGCAGTGTTTTTCAATTAACCACGACCCTATACGAGACCTCTCATGCTCGCGTGGTTTCTCTTATCGCGGACGACGATATTAATTAATTTTTCTAACCATGAGTTATCGGAGATGAGTAAGCGCGTCGTTCCCGTTAAGGCACGTTTCGCTTATATTGCATTTCTTTTTTCGTGCATAGTCGTTACAAAGAGAAACATTTTTTAAATGTTTTTCCAGGTCGATCAAACTTCAATAATATTGTGATATTTTTTGTAAGAAGTATTGTATAATACCATGCTGTGCAATGGGCTCGACGAAGTGAATACAAATTAAATTCATAACAAAAAATATGACACGCGTATTTTATGAAATATTATCATTTATATATTTTCACTTTTGCTCCTACGATTACGAAAGAAGGTGCACGTAGTTTTCTATAGCAGTTGTACACGACGCTTTCGAAACAATTTCGTTCTTGTCCGTCCACTTGATTTCATCGGCAAAGGGGAAAAATGTTCTAGCATTTCGTCGAGCAAGTAACGCTCATCGTCTAGGTGCTTTCTCGTTCTTATCGTCGACCGATCGAACTCGTAACGAAAAGGAAAAATATTTTCTTGTAATCGGTGAAATAAAAACGGCTGATTTATCGTCGAGAGATTATTCGTCCGCGCGAGGAGAGTTCTGCTTTTCTACTCGGTGAAAGAATAACAAAAAGGAGAGACAACGATTACACGATTAACAGCGGTACAAGCGTTACGACAACGTGCTTTCGCGCGAACGCATTCACGCGACAAACATTTGCCTTTCATTCTTCTTATCGAGCGATGCAAATACAACGAGAGAAAGAAGAAAGGTCAGCTTTGAATATTTCTTGAGTCTTGGTAGTCCGTAACCGTTGTTATCTATACCGAAATGAACAATATGGCCTTACAAATTAACGATTGTTAAATTCATAAACTCAATTTTTTAAAAAATTCATTTTCAGTACCAGAGACTAACATTGCATGTTCTTATTATTATTATTTATTTATTTACGACAACTGCCTTTATATACAATAATATGTATTATACGATACAACGTGTTAGTACTTTATATATAATTGAGCCGCTCAGAGGAAAAGTGGTATAAATCAGAAATTTTAATTTTAATTTTTTAATTTTAATCTAATTGAATGGCCGTAATCATTGCAAATGGTTATCATGTGAAATCTCAATATAGGCTTACTAGAAATATGTGAAAATCTTTAAAAAAATATTACTGCGATTTTTTAATTCGCTCAGATGCAAAATATTAATTTTCTAAATATTTACTTTAAGGACCACTTTTCCTCTGAACGGCTCAATTTTTCATTTACATATAATTGATATATTTGTCTCTTTACAGCAGATTTTGAATCCGCAAATAGATCAATCGTAGGATCGTTTTATTTCTTTTTGGGGGAGTTTTCTTCGGCGCGGGACGTCGTTGCTTGGACGTTGCACTTTACGGAGCATAACCATGCAGCGGTACTAATTCAATCGTCGTCCTTTACTCCGAGCGGCCAGCCACGGTTAGCTTTAACCGTTAATTAAGGAAACATCTTAATTACCGTTCAGAATTCCATAAGTGGCCCATATCACTCGCGCGCGAGGCGTCCATTCGCGACGATGCGGGTTCGTAACGGTGGTGATTTTTTATTTCGAGGGTGTCCAATCTTTGTTACCCCCTCTCTCTCTTTCTTTAATTCACGCTGATTCCAACAACCAGCAGGAGACTTAATAAAACCGATGGTAATTAACGAAAGCGAGCTTCGCGGACTGAGAAAGACTCGAGACTCTAATTTCGTAAGCGAGCGAGCTTCGTGAGAGAATCGAAAGTTAGAAAAAAATCTAATGGCCGTACGCGTGAGCTCGCACACACACACACACACACACACACACACACACACCTAACACATGCGTTTTCGTGGGAGATGGGCAGCACAGGTTGCGCACGATCCAACGTTTATACGATTGTTTGTAGAAAGATAAGAGCGTTCGTTTCCGCGATGATGTTCCGGGAGATATCCTTAACACATGTTCATAGCGGCCTTCGAAGATATTCTCAGTGGCTACTCCATTCAGTCTCGATTTCTCGAGACGCGTTAGCTAGAATTTCGACAACGGAGACAACGACGACGACGACGGTGATGACGCTGATCGAACGAGAATCGCGTCAGGCGAAAATAATTTAATTTTTAGTTTAATTTAATTTAATTTATTAACGGCAAGCTGCCTTTTTATAAATGGATGAATTTACAATGTTTTACAACGTTTTCGTAGGGCACTTATACAGTTATTTATAGATAATTAGTCCGTATATAATTCATGGAATTTTTTTTATCAAAAACGATTTGGATACAAGTGCACTTACCTACGTTTATAAATTTCAATTACCTACGTTCGCATCTATTTGTTATCACGGCGATAAAGGGTAAGTCGAACGATAATTTCGTACCGGCGATAAATTTTCATCCGCAACGTCACAACGTCCTGTGCTGGACGTATTAATTATTATTGTTACTCAAGATGGAGACCATACGGTAAACTATTCCAGGAAAACGCCGAGAAAAATTATTCGTAGACCGTCCAAATATTTCCGCTCGATATCGATCGATCATAATGGACATTTTTGAAAGCGAGAAAAAATTCTTGTTAAACTCCATCGTATTCCGATTTACGTTTGTCGAGCCAACGTGTGGCTGATATCATTGTGAAGTAAACGGGTGATTAAAGCGGTGTCACGTGACAGGCGCGTAGTATACATGAAACGAATCTGGTTTATTTAAGTCGATTACAAGAGCTTGACTTCTCGGAAAGAGTCTCCTCTTCTTCTCCCACCTCTCTCTCTCTCTTTTGTTTTTCTTTTTTACGGCAACAAAATGTCTTTGGGATGAACGTCAGGAAGCAAATTCCGTATAAGCGATTCGATGCACGAACCTCTCCCGCGAGGTTTTCTTCTCACGAGACGAATAACGTTCGCGTTTACTACTCACTCTGCCTCTCTCTCTCTCTCTCTCTCTCTCTCTCGTTTTCTTTTTTGTCTCTCTAGCACGCTCTCGTATCCTCGAGGTAGAAGATGCTCGCGAAGAGAAAGGTGCCTGGAAATAGCAACGCGCGAATAGAATTCCACCTTCGCGTAGTATATCTGCCTTTTTCTTTTCTTCCAAAATGCTACGACAGCGAAGGCGACACACGTAGGTAGGTACGGTGTGTATCCATTTGAGGAATACCTAATGCAAGCCACTTAATATTCTCGAACATCGTTGGAAGCACGCCACTACGATCGATCGCTACAGGAAAGTAGCCATGTCGAGATCGAGCTACGATTCGTCGATCGATCGGCAAGCCTGAGCGGAATCGCGAAAATACGAAGACGCACCGATATTTGCGTTCAAAGCAACGATGGTTATCCTTTCTTGGGGATTTGCATATGTGCGTATACGCGTGACCCTTGTAGGTATAGCACGGAAAAATTTGTCCCGGTGTTATATCAAAAACCATGTTAAGAGACTGGGAGACTGAGCCTAATGTATGCTGTATATGTTAAGGGCAAAGTATACAATTCGGACATTCTATAGAATACTTAGGAAATATATATAATTTCTAAAATCAGTAGGCATTGTATGAAATAAGTTATATCATATACATTTCCTAGGCATTCTATAGAATGCTGGAATTGTATACTTTGCTAGTAACATATATAACATAATTTATTTCGTACAATGCCTGATGACTTTAGGAATTATATATATTTCCTATTCTATCCTATATTATAATTCTATAGAATGCCGAATTATATACTTTGCCCGTAACATGTATGTGCGATAAGTATAAACATTGCTAACTTTGATAATAATTACCTCGGATTCTAAACGGTCAATTATTTTCAAATTTTTAAGTAGTGAAAATTGTAAAAAAATCTGCCGGCAAATCTATTTGCGATCCTATTACCCTAAGGGAAGGGTAGGTGGATGAACTACTTTAACCCATCTCCAAATATTCGGATCATATTCCATAGAAACCGTGCTACGAGGGCTACCTGTAAAAACCGTTACTCGTGACTCGAATCGACGGAAACTCGAGCGTCCTCGCGTTCGGGTCTGGTATTCGCGAATTTCGTTTCATTGAGACAAGGAAAAAGAATATCGATACACCGCTCCATGCTTACCCTCCGGTTTTTTTACCTCTTTTTATGCACCGCTGGCCGTGCCCGCTCGCCCACGCTTCGTGTAAGCCGTACACATGTAAACCAACCGGTTAACCACGCTCTTCCGACTTAGACCTCGAGGGAATTCATAAATTTCGTCTATCGCGTGCTTTCGATTCTCGGGCGAACGTTACGCCGCGCCGTCCTCGCCATGAAAGAAATCGATTATAATTGCAAATGTCCGCTGTGCATTTGTTAATTTTTTCATTACGTTTTTGAAAGCTGAATGAGCCATGTGTCTTAAGATTTTTACGAAAGGTGATTATTTTTCGTAGTATATTATATTAGTATTTATAGTAGTTATTAGTATTAGTTAGTTTATATACATATGTATAGTATATTATACATATATTATATTAGTATATGCTAGTTATTAGTATTAGTTACATATTTTTCGTAGTATATTATACTATATTATATTTGTATATTAATATTATATGTATATTGTTATATATTAATATACAAATATAATATAGTTTCATGTAATACGTAAATAATAAAATATTTATTTATCTTATTCGTTACGAGACGGAAGATGCGGAATACAATTTCCTGTAATTTTCTTAATGTCGAGTGAATGTAACGAAGGAGGAGGAAGATCCGCGTCCGTTCGATGGAACTATCGAAGATAGGAGGATTAGTTCGCTAATATCTGTACTCACTCGCGAAACCAGTCACACCACGTCCGCTCCACTTACAACAGAATCGAAGTGAAAGTCTTTCGGTCTGTTCTCAGATAATTTGCAGGCTCCTACAGGATGCAGATGTTGGAAATTCTTCTTTCTTCGGTGAGATGCAAAGAAACGCATCGATCCAATAGCACGCATACGCGCGTATTTATATGTATACCTATATATACATATAAATACATTCACATCGTACGTAGCCTTCGTAGTATTACCCTCGAGCAGGTTTATCGAAAGAAGCGAGCCCGTTAGTCACCACGTTCCAGAAACTCGTGAACTACTCTACATTTCGTACAATTACTCTAAAAAAATACCACGTGATCGTATAAAAACACCATAAGTTCAAGAATCGTATACAGAAAATAATAATATAAAAAAAAAAACAGTTCATACAAGGTACAATCTTGAATGATTCATTCAATTTCGCTTACCAAAGTTTTAAGAATGAAAATCGAGACCTTTACCTACGTCTAATCGCAGAACGTTTAGTTTCAGACCCGTTAGAAAAGTAACATTAGACTCGGGCGGTCTTTTTACCGCGCAAAAGGAGTTTTACAAGGCACGAGCTCCCAACAAGCTGAAAATCTTACGTAACGACATCCTCTCTTGCGATACCTCGCATGTTACCGTCTTTCGCCTGTAGTAGGTACTAACGTGTAACTCGTATGTGTAAGTGCATACGTACATACATACGTAGTAGGTACGGAACGTGTACTCGCGAACAGGTTCCAGTATGAATTCGCGTCCTCCATTTAAAACCACTCCGTGGCTTTCTTTACTCGGTTTCCGTTCGTTCGCCGGAAATCGTCCTCGCGACAGATTGCCGACCGCTGCCCGGATTTCGCGCGAGCACGAGTGTTCTACTCTTTGCGAATAAAACTCGTTCGTCGTCTTTACGAACAGGACGAATCTCCTACGATCTTCCGTTAATTATCGTCCTCGTTGCTGTAATTTATCGCTTTCGTCGCTATTAATAACGCGAACGTTATCCTTGAGTTGCAAACCGATTCGAGGAATAATAATTATGCGGAAAGATTTATCTGCGGAACCTGTTTGGATTATTACATACATGCATGTATGCATGTTTGTATGTATGTATGTGTGCGATGTTTGTGGTTTTTTTCTTCTAAATGATAGATGTCAAAAGTGGAGCTTATTTTATCATGGTGTATGAAATATGCGATTTGAAAATTTGAAAATTAAACCTACTGTTATGGTCACGTTTATTTGGAAAGTTAATTTGAATATTTAAATTGTTTTTATGTTTTAAATTGTATCTAATATTTGAAGAATTAATAAAAATCGTCGTATTTTTACTGGAATATAGACAAATATTTTGTAGATGCGATAATCGACGTGCGCATGTACAATATAAACATCATTGTTTATATATCGCGTTGCTTTGAACCTTCGAGTGCGTGGTAGCTGCTTACACTCAGTAGTATATCTTGGGCGCGTGAGGAGAGCGGTGCACAAAGGAGCGCGGTGAACGGCGGGAAAACAGCGGAGATACAGATCCGTGAGAGAAAATAAGAAACGTTTAGCTTGTAAAAATTTTAGTTAGAACATATAGAAGAAATAATAGTTACTTCTTACAAACAAACAGTATCTACAAGTTACCCTTGTATAATGTAATTCAAATTTTCGTGCTATACAAGGATTGTACTTACATCATTTTGAATGCCAAACATATTTCTATAGTTGACAGTGATTCTAGGAGAATCCAAAAGTTACCAGATTTTCTAATATAATTTTTAATAATTTTGTTTTCTTATTTGTTCCACTTTATTGAATACCTGCGTGTATTTATATAATAAAAGGATATTATAATCCTTTAAATAGATACATAACTTAAATAGGCAATTTATGGTACGTCAACTATATTTGTGTGACATGACTCTCGAAGTGACAGATATTTATGAAAAATTCGATAAAATTGAGCGCTACCAAGGATCAAAATCCTTTTATAATACTCAATGTCAAAATTAAAAATAAAAATACGTTAATCTCGTGTAATTCTCCCCCGTAAACGAAAGCGGGTTTTATCTGAATTTTTTCCCCATCATCTTGTCACTTTTCCCATTTTTGCGAGCGATCGAGAGTCCAGCCTGTTATTTGTACGTGCATTTGAAAAAGGCGCGTAAGTACGGATAATAATTCGAGGCGAACGATCGAACTCTTCTCGATCCTTTTGCGGTATGTTCGTGTCCTTTCGGTGAGACAGCGTTCTCACGTCAGCTCGCGTTACGGCTCGCATTATCTTGGTCCTCTTTCTGTTCTTTCCTCCTCTTCTCCTTCTTCCTCTTCTTCTTCTTCTTCTTCTCAGCCTCTTCTCGTACATACAAAAGCGTCTCGATATTCGTCGTTTTGGTTCCCATGGTCCAGTTATGGAATATTTTATTTAATAACGCCGATTAATGTCTTGTAATTTTATAGAACGTTTATTTAGTCAAGGTTGTATATATTTTATAATTATTGTCTGATTTAATACGTTGAACGTCACAAGAGTCATCGGTGACTCCCGTTTAATTTTACAGATTGCATTTGAGTCGCTTATATGGTATTGTTTATTGTTATTTATGAAAATACAATTAATAGTACTAAAAGTGTAAGATCCAATATAAAAGAAGTGACACTGAATTTTTCTGTATCTTCATTTTAACAAATACTGTAAATAAAATTAGAAGATATTCGAGTTTGGGCAAAATCGATGTGGCGTTCAGCGTGTTAATTTATTTATCGATAGTTACGCATAGTGGCATAAATTAATTTTATTTTGTACTTTTATATATTATTACTAATCACAAAGACATATTCATCTTCACAAGTTTAACCTTATTTGTTTTATGTATCTCACTCGCAAAAGGTACGCCTCCGATTTATTTATAATAAATAAATTTGTTCGTTCGTCAAACTACTCCACGTAGAAGCGCTTGTTACACATACTTATACGTAAATCCAGTAACAATTGAAGCATTACTTCAAAACACAGTTGCGTGTCTCTAACAATCGGCATAACAACTTCGCGAAGTTTTCACGCGGGAATCGCCACAGAGAAAAAGAAGAGACTGTTATCGCGCGCATTGTTCGTCAGGTTCCGAGTGCAGATGTCTTTACAGTAAGACGATTGTTCGAAGGGGAAGGCTTCGCGTTGCGTTCACGAGATTGCGAATTAATCAAGCTGAGTCATTAATCGTTCGATTGGCGAGTAGGTCGATCGTGGAGACTGACTTGGCGATTTAATTATCCACTCGTTCGTTAACCTCGCGTTGTCGTTCAAGTTTTCGGACTGTTAAACATAGTTTAGGTAGCATCTAGCTTTCGAACACGTTTTCTCTGCGGATGCGACGATTCGATCGAGTAAAAAAAAGTACGAACCGTAACCAATGCCAGATGCGGCATAAAGCGTGACTCGTGTGCCGCGGAAGAAATCGCTTTGAGAAAGAGAGATTGGTGCGCGGAGAAGCTCGATTCGTGTAATTTTACGAAAAACGCGAATCGATGTTCTAGAATCAAAAGTTCATTATAAATTGTATTTTAAATACGGGTTCCGCGAGTTTTGTTTAAATTTTGTAAATTGTAATTTCATAAAAGTATAAGATAATTATACGTTGTATTTTAAATACGAGTTTTGCGAGTTTAATTTATTTCAAACTATATAGGTACCCATTACGTATAATATAATTGTTACTATATATCATTTTACGAAAATCTCATTCGTGTCACCGTAAAATAGTATATATAAACATTAGCAAGGTGAATCGATGTTCTATTATAAATATAATCGATCAAAAGTTAAATAAAACTCGCAAAACTCGTATTTAAAATACAATTCATAATTATTATTACGTATCATATATTTGTTATTAATCACTTTTACAAACATTAGATACATCGCTACGCTAATAGCGGAACAAGTTACATAATTCGCTCTCTACGTATCATTTTACGAAAATCTCGTTCGGGTCACCGTAAAATAGTATACATCAAAATTAGCAAGATGAGAACCGATGTTCTAAAATCGATCAAAAGTTAAATTAAACTCGTAAAACTCGTATCTTTAAATACAATTAATAATTATTTCAAACTATATACCCATTACGTATAACATATTTGTTACTAATCACTTTTACAAATATTAGATACATCGCTTCGCTAATAGCGGAACAAGTTACGTGATTCGTTCTCTACGTAATAATCGACTCGTTAAAGCGAGTAGTAATCGGTAAAGAAATTAATACAGGGGAGCGTGATACGAATGATTTCTCTTCCATTATTTATACCACTTTATCTGCTAATTATAGTCAAGCCTTATATCCGTTATACGAGACTTACGTATGCCTACAACGCAAAAAACACAAATGCATCGGAAAGACTTCGTTCCACGCGCTTCGTCAGCTTTGCAAAATTAGTAACGCGATCCAGGAAGAAAAAACGGAGTAACGTGAACTTGTACAAATTTTAGATGGCGTATGCTACTTTGTACAAGAGTCTTTCATCGAGCTAGATTCTTGGAAAATTACCGGCACGCGAAAAGAATCGATGACACGCGCGCATAAACTGCTTGCTTCGTGTCGACGTTTGCGGTAACCGCGGCGTTGTTTCGACAATACGCGATGCTTTGTATCGTCGGGAACAATTAACGCCGATGTATCGAGGCGAGTTTCCTGTGCGATCGATTCAGAAAAAATTACTCGATAGAGCGATCGACAAAAATAATGAACGGACGACGCGAACGAAGAAATTGGAAAAATGATTATAGAAAAATGTTTAATCGATATAATCGTTCAGAAGTGTCGAATATAAACGTACAAGTATTTACATCTCGGCCACGTTTCCGTCATTAATAAACATAACGCTGCTCTTTGACCTTTAAATAAAACATTCACGGTAAATCATTTATACATGTAGGTATATAATACCCGTATTTCACCTTAACCATGACACTTGTATATGAGAGGTTCAGAGATAAAGTGGTTTAAGTCAAAATTTTCTAAAATACCGATTTTACAGGTAACCGATTATTAAACTCAAAATTGTTCACTGTCGTAGTAACGAAAGTCAGTACTTTATAAATAAAGCAATAAACGATGTCACTAGGATCAAGTTCTGAAAATTCCTAGCTATTATTCACAAGAAAACATATAAAAATAAAATGTTTGTATCAATAACAAATTAAATGATACAAAATCTGTACATAACAAAAAAGTAAATACGATTAATTATTGTTTTTGTTAGATTGAACGCGATTTGTTTAGGTGCAAAACTCAATTTATGTTTCGTAGAACCAACGTTCTTTAGAAAGCGTCTGGAGAGCGGTTTCCTAATCTACCTTAGTCGCTTTATCTCTAACATAAGTGTCGATTTGGACGCTGCCTACTAGGTCTTTATGCTTGCTCACTTCTCGATAAACGTTGCTAACGAAAAGGCGTGTCCGCCTTAGCAATACATAATAAAAGAATAAAGACTTTTGATTCTATACTTTAAGAAAACGATCTTAAATATTTTAACAGTTTTTATATTATTTTAGAAATTTAAAACTATGTTTTTTAACTAACAACATTATAATTTTTCGCCCCTCATATCACGGAGTTTACACTCATTAACCTAACGATATCAACCATAATGCAAGAGCAGTTTTTGCATCGATGGAATCACCGGTTCTCGAAGAAGAAAAAAGGAAAACGCTGTGTGGACCGAGCCCGTTCGATCAGACCGCAAAACCACAAATAGAAACAGACTAGAGCAACGTTGTATCAGCTTGCTACCGTTTGATTAGTTTACAGTCGTGCTCCGTGTAAGATAAACTCGACTAAATTCGATGTTGAACTGATCATTACAGCAGAGTTTACTAATATGTAACGATCGATCGACGTATCGTTGAAAGGAGCGTTTCCTCGTTATCCATCGAGATCATCCGGCACTCGACCATCATCGAGGTGTATAGTGTTACAAATTGTAGCCTTCCGTGTGCGTGTTTTTTTCTTTTCGGAAGCGCGTGCCCCATAAGTGACCGGAAATCATATCGTCGCGTCCTTCCTATGAGAAAAGGGTTTTAGGGCGAAGGGCTCGAGGGTGCTTTAGGGCTCGAGGAAGGAGCACCTCGATCCATCCTGTTTCCTGATGGTGCTCTTCTGGATCAACGAGTCACGACACACGTCCTATGGGAAGAGGAATAGGATACTCGATATGACGAGGAGACTGATGGTGGTTGCGTGTGTATGGGCTGAATTTCGAATCGAGCTTTTTTTCTTTGGAAGAGAAGAAGAAGAAGGGAGGAGCGGTAGCATCGTCGAACTACGCCCACTTTCAAAGGAGTCCAACTTGCTGCGCTCGCGCGCGCGCGTGCATGTGGAAGACGAGAGCAGATGGTCCCCGATCCGGTGTACCCACCGATACGACGACGAAAGAGACTCGCTTGATCGTGCGAAAGAAGAAGCTCGCTCGTTTCGACGAAGAAGAGAGAAAGAGGTGGAAACGAGGGAAGAGACTCCTCCGTCTTCTCTCGAGAAAACAAGCTCACACATACGCTTCCGCGAGCATGTGCGCGAGACGGAAAAATCGCATCGATTTTCATTTTTTTCACAAACGTTTCTGTCTCGTGATCTTCGACAATTAGTCCAGGCGGAATAGACATGGATCTATTCGAAAACACAAGAGCCGATTAAGACACTGGTTCTTAAAGGGTGTTCTGCGAGATTTTTGCAAGTTTTCCGCGAAATTATTAAAGCCGAATTTTTTTTTATAAGTGATTTTTGTAATGTAGAAATATATTTACAGTCGAACCTCGTTAACTCGAGCCTCGTTAACTCGAAAACCTCTCTAATTTGAATTTTTATTCATTCCTTAGAGAAAAGCTCTGTAAATCAAGTGTAGCAGTCGTCTTAGTTCACCTCTACAATTCGAATTGTTTCGAAATGTAGAAGTTAATATTATGAATTTGATTAATAAATCTTCTATAATTCGAAGTAAAAAGATTCTGCAACAGTTTTTTGATTCTTCTTTCTTCTTTTCTCTATTTAATGTATGTCTTACCCTATATAAGTCGAAGTTTCTTTTCACACCTCTATAACTCGAAAAATTTACTAACTCAAAATACTCCATAACTTAAACTTTTCTCTGTTCCCCTAAAATTCGAGTTAACGAGGCTCGACTGTACTTCTACGCGGGATGTTTTTTTTTATCATTACTTTTGATGTTCCGCAAATTTATCATAATATAATCAAAAGTGTTCCCTGACTTCAAAAAGGTTAAGAACCACTGAAGTAAACTTCTCTCGATCGTTAACTTCTCAACGCGCGCAAAAGAAAAGTTCCCTTTTTACGAGTAGGCGCAGCCACAAGTTGTCGAAGTACCTAATCGTTAAAAAGCAAGCGTCGTCTAACGGGTTTTCAAGACAGAGCGCGCCTGCTCGAACGATCGCCGAGTCTCTCGTACGCTCCTCGATATGGGTCGGGCTTGAGAATCCTTTGCGCTTCTTCGGAAGCTCCTAGGGAGTGTATACGACAAGAAACAAGGAATTAATATGCATAATTTGTCGGAACAATGGCGAGAACGAGGCTCGCTCTCGAAAGCGGGGTCGCCGGCGTGGAGACGACGAGTCGAGTCGACAGCGAGAGAGGGAGAGAGAGAGAGAGAGAGAGAGAGAGAGAAAGAGGGAGAAACGTGGAAACGGCGAAAAGAACGGCTTCTTCGTGCCACCGTGCGTGGAAAAAGGCTCTTCTTCTCTATCGGCCCTCGCCAAGATCACGCGAGAATGCGATTTTCTACTCGGGTTATCTCCACCGTCGATTACGCCCTCGCGGGGGGAGACGCGCACAATTTTCTGGACGCGGGAAAGCTGTCTTCTTATTTTGCAATCGGTATGACTTTTAGATACTTTTTTATGTTTTATTTATTCAGAAAATAATATTTAATATTTATTCGTTTACGACAACCACTTTTAACGATAATATTAATCACACATATAGTACGCTTGAGTAATTAAGATAAATTCATTTATTGTTATCACTTTATTACTGCTTGTAATTTTTACAAAAGGGTGTTTTCCGTACAAATAAAATACAAATACAAATACAAATAAAGAATAGCGATAAAAGCATAGAACATGCCACAATTCAATGATATAAACGCAATATAACAAAAATACTTATAAAGTAACATTATGTACATATATAAAAAATTAAAATAATTCGTACAATTGTTTACAGAAAGTAGTATAACATATAGAGTAAAAAAGAAGTCAAGCGAGTGGGCATAGTCATTACCATATAATGTTCTCTGTTTGTTATCGTAGACTTTCAAGTTTCTTGCGGTTCGTCTTGTTTGTCGAGTAATTTTCGTCATTTTTTTTATAATTTCTTTTTCAATTGCTACTTCAAGGAAGATTCTGACCTTCGAGAAAATACATTTCGTTTCTTTGGCAACGTTTCGTGCTCCCTTTGAACATCGATATCTTATCCGGGGCGAGCACGGCACGAGTAAAGTATTACGAGCGATGTAAGACAATGAGGTCGCCATATTTTTCTTGTGTCCTCGCATGACGACCGAAAGAACTCTGAAAGTCAGTGGCGTATAAGACCGCCGTCTTGCTTCCTTCTACTCGAACGCTCTCATCCATGACGCCCTACCTTCGCTTGCACATACGTAAAACGAATAGGTAAGCGTCTACTGGGAATATAATCTTGATTTGCTTACAGTCTACCGGAGTATTCCGTTATTGAGCAGAGATTTAACTAAATACGAGCGTATGGAAATGCGAAGGGATCGGCCCTTTTTTACGCGTGCACGATCCCGACCATGAGCTGGGGGAATTTTTTTAAGGAAGCGGTGTAATTTAGCGGTAACGATTCTTTCCTTTTTATTCGGTTACTTGTGTATTATGCATGAGCCAAGTGAAACAAGTAGAAAGTGATGGAATGAGTAATAATCTTTGTAAACATTAACAAAGGAAATTGCGAGAGAAAGTAATTTTTTGCCGCATATGTTTTCATCGTAATTTATACAAATAACGTCGTCGATCTGGTTATCGTATCGATTTATTTTCTAATTGACACTTACAATTGAATGACCGAAAGTTAATGTAGTTGAAAATTGTAGTAGCATTTGATTTGTCTGTTTTATCGACATCGTCGATAAGTCAGCTTTGCGTATCTTTTTACCGACATGAGGTAATCGACAGGTTCGACTACTTGATCGATAAAGAAACGAAGTTTACGGTGAATAAGGAGAACGGAGAAACTCTGCATTACCGACACGTAAACACGAGCTTCTCGGTTATTTCGTTGGCACGCTTATCGATGATCCAAAATGATCGAAAGAACAATAATTGTAATATTCCACGAGTTAATTCAGACAACATCTCGCACGATTATAAATATAAATTGTAATTTCCGACAGTAATTTTGACTTTATCTTCTACAAAAATTCCGTAACATCTTTACAACCGACATAAAGTAAAAAATTTGAAATGAAAATTTCAACCGAAGTAAGCATTTTCTGAATTTTAAGATATCGCAAAAACTCATTATAACAAATATTTGCCATACACTTTATACCAAGCCAAAAGACAACGAGCCTCGTCGATGTTCATTATTCTCCAACGAGTGGTATGCGTATTAGCGAAACCTTTCACCGTAACGCCGATCTTAACCCGCTGTCGATCCTCGTAGCCTCGATGGTGGAAGCGAGTGTTCTTACCTCGAGTTTACTCGGCTTAAGACAAATATTGAACTATGGTATGCGCGAGAGATGGAAGAAACTTCAACTAGTTCCGAGAAACTTCGACTTGTCCACTACTCGAGCAATGAGGAAAGCTTTGACGACAACAGCCACCGCATTCCGAAGTGTTCTCCGAGGTTTCAGAAGACTAGAGAGAAGGCTAGAAAAATTTTGCAAAGAAGAGACGACGATTGGCCGACGATGTCAGCGGCGGCGGCGGCGGCGGCGGCGGCGGCAGCATTGAAGAGAGAATATTTTCAATTTTCCCCATTCTAACGCTCCAACAGATTGCACGAGCACTCGTCAAAGTAAAAAAAAAAAAAAAAAAAAAAAAAAAGGAAAAGGAAACGCAAGAACCTCGAAGCAGCATATGGCCTGTGAATCTGGACGAGCTGTAGAAAAAACTAATTCGACGTCTCGTTAATCGAGAGCATACAAGTGACGTCACACTAACACACGCGTATCATCGTTTCTCTTGACGAACCAATCGGTAAAGCAATTTTCGTGAAACCGGTACGACGACGACGTTCCTAAGAAAGAGATGAAGAAACGAAGGATGTTCTAAGATCAACGACTATTCCAAAGAGCAAGAGAAAGAGAAAGAGAGAAAAAGAGAGAGAAAGAGAGAAAGAGAGAAAGAGAGATAAAGATACAGAGATGAAGAAAGATAAAGTACGCTTCCACGGCAAGGCCTAAGAACGAACGCGGGAGCATGCTGGAAAAAAGATTCTTTTCTCTCTCCTCTCCTGCAACGCGTGTAACCCCGTGCGCGTATGCAGCCACACGTGCATATGTGCACACGTATATATACACGTATGCACGAGGAGATACATAAGTCCACCCAGCAGCGAGGAGGTCGACGGCCTTCCTAAGGATCGAGCAGCACCATGTCCAGCATCACCTATCGGACGGAGAGCGAAACTTATGTACCTCGTAATCCGCATTCTACGAGAAAATATCGAAGACCCGTTACTAGAAGATCTACCGCGGCTTCGTAATGACGATGTTGCTAGGCAACGCGATTCTCGAAGAAAGAAGCTATTTTTTTTATTGTTTCTGTGCGTGATTTATTCTCGAGTTTAACGTTTCCTCCTTCGCGAGGTATTTGAGGAGAATAATGCCGATTGTCTCGTTTTGTCGATTCGTGGAATTTTTTTGTAACACTGGAACTGTCGATAATTATTGTACGCCGTATTTCTAGGAGACTGGTCAAAATAACTGGGTTATTTATCAAATACGTTTTGCAAGACAAATAAATCTTTGTTCGTGTTCTTTTTATTTTTATATCGTTAAAAGTATATATAATTAATATTATATGTATCGATGGCTTAAACTGTAAATCGGCTAAATGATATTTGAATTTTAATGCCATCTGTTAGATAAAATTGCCCCCCAAACAATTTTTATTGGCTCCTGTAAAATTTGCATTTTTGGAGTTAGCCGGTTTAAGCCATCGATATTTATATTACTTGGAAATACACTTTTTCGTACTTAAATTTGAGTAATTTTTTAATAGAAATTTAAGAGAAGTCTTTTTCACCGATCTGGTAGTTCAGTGTTAATATATCATATTTTTATGATATTTTTACTATGGTTGTTCACGATCCTGAATTCCGTAAGAAATACCAGGACGCGTATGTAATTTTTTGTACTAAAGGAAAAACGATCCAGCAAAGAGCGAAAGTCCGTTGTTCGATCTTCGTTCAAGGTCACTCGATTCCTTTCGAAGGAAAAGGACGAAGTGGCGCAACGGTACCGCAGGATCGACGAAGAAACTAGTCTACTACTCGAGGAAAAGAGATGGAAAAAAGGGGATGCTTTAGGCGTGTACGTCACAATGCGGGGGCGGAATAAGCGTTCGCCACGTGCCACGTTTGAGAACGCGTCGATAAAATATTCTACCGGAATGAGCACCTTTTTTTGGGAGAATTACGTGACTCGAAGGACACGTTGAAAATCTGACGCAGGTTTCGAAGAATGAAGAACAAATTGATTCAATATGGCACTTTTTTTATTGACAATGACGTATTTAAAAAAACAGGAGATTGTTAACTTAATTTCTTGCGGAATTTAATTAATTAAACGTAGTTCGATTTTTTCCATGAAACGTAAATCTGCACAGAATTAACGAACGAATGAGATAAATCTATGCAGGATCGATATAAAATAGAACTCCGTTTATATGAACTCTATTTATATGAACGAAATTTTATTAGTGCCTGATTATAAGAACCTTAGCTGAGCTCTTACTATCTGTACAACCACCGAACAATCTGATTACACCCAATTCTGTTTTTACACGAACTTCTTTTACACGATTTTGATTTAACACGAATTAAAAAAAAAATTAATTCTCTTGTTACATGATTTATTTTAATTGAACACGATCAACCCCAAATTAAATTTTTTCTTTAATTCGTGTTAAATCAAAATCGTGTAAAAATAGAATTGGGTGTATATGAACTGACTTGTCCCCCGACGTATATATGGAGTTCATATAAATGAAGTTCTACTGTAAAAGAAAAATACAATATTGACAAACGCATGGTCGATGCAGCAGCGTTCGAAAAATTGTATTCCAACGATCTCGAACGTGTATGAAACTTTTGAACACGGTGCCAGTTCACAGACGCGTGTACCATTACGACAGTCGATAACTTCTGCCCATGTAAGGCATTCGCTTCTACGGCCTATGATGCATGCCTAATTGCCTCTAATGGCGGCTTTTCGAAAGCAGTACCTCACAGTTTGAGTTGAGCGCACACGAGCGTTCTTTACAAAGCGAAATTGCATCTCGTCCGATCGGTGTCATTATTTATCGCCGAGCTTGCAATCGATTTCTATCTTTTTTCTCCTCTTCTTCTTCTTCTTTCTTTTCCCTCGCTCGCCGTTTACATACGTTATTATAATTGTACGGCCCGCATTAAGAGGCATCGTCTGCTACCTTTTTTATTTTCTTATTACATCGCAAGTGTAAAAACAAGAGTATTTATATTCCTTATACGTCAACGCGTTCCTTCATCGACGAGAAGGTCGTCCATCGTCCAACACACAGTCGGACATGTTTCTCTTGTTCGACTTTCTCGGCTATCTTTCTCACTTGAATCTTTCTGCTATACGAACGCGTCAGGAGCTCTCGAGGTTCTTCTCTCGTAACCGTCCGCGTTCTTTTTCTTCCTTCTTCCTCGTCTTTCTCTCGCTGTCTCGGCGATCGTTAAATTGCTAAACTCGTGCCGGAACAAGGACGATTCCTCTTCGCCGATTCCATCGAGCTATTTACGAGTGCAATGGTAACGTTGTAAGAGAGAAAGAGAGAGAGAGAGAGAGAAGACAAGGAAATCAGTTTTGGCGGGACGAAGTAACAGTATGTAAACAGCATCGGCATCTATACGATCCAGGGAACACATTTTTTTTCCCTTACTATTTATTCCCTTCGTTAAATCTTTGCAAATTTATTCGACATGCTTAATTTCGAGTAAAATCAAAACGGTTACTCCAAAAAGTGAACGACATCGTATCAAATTACTCGGACATAAATTCACTCGCCTCGAATCGATAAACAAAGAAGCAGAAGAGAAAGGAGAAATTGTCAGGACGAAACTAGTACGCTCTGTTATCGCTCGTCAAAAGACACACGCGATGACACTCGGTGTCCAGATGTCTCGAATGCTTCTCGAAACGCCGACGACAGAAATTCTTTTTCCTCGTGACGGCAAATTATTCGAGAGTTTTGCCTGTCTGAGTTTCCTGCCTCGTCGCTTTCAACGAAACTTGAATTCTTTCGTTCCTCCAGTCGCATGCGTAATACTTACTTACGGAATATAAACTAATTATAGAGTTTTACAAATTTATTCGTTTCGACTAACGATCTTTTTTACTTGTTTATACGCGTGTCCGTCGTTACGTAAAATACAATAATAAAAAGCAACGTTCTCCTCGCAAACCGATGCACGCGATATATCGTAAAGTTTCTACGAACTTCGATGTTACTTTCTCTCTTCTCGACTCTTGCACTTCCCCACGCGCAATCAATGTCAGGATCGTTTGCCGTGGCTCAATCTCACCGACGAGATATCACTCACGGTTTATTAACTTGGAATTAAGATGCACCGTAATATCGTCGTGACTTTCTTTACGAGCAAAGACGACGCGTGATCTACCGAGAGAGTGAGTGAGTGAGGAGTGTGTGTGTGTGTGTGTGTGTGAGAGAGAGAGAGAGAGAGAATCGGGCTCAGCAACGTTGCCGTTCCTCGTAATCCTTTGATGCGATTATAATGAGCGCGAGCGAACTCTTTCCCACACGTACGATCGCTCAAGGGCTCGTCTGTCCTTCGGGATTTCCACGCGAACCTATCTCACGCGAATGATTTATCTAGCAACTTTAACACACTAGGCATAGGTTAATTCTCTCAACTTTGTTAAAACGTCAACGTTCTCGAAAGGGTGTGTACTTCGTTCATTATTTTCTGGAAAATTGAAATATCGACGATGAAACGATCACGATCGCTTGTACATAATCCTCTCGTGTGTCGTAAAACTTTGTATCGTGTTATACAAGGGCCTTCGCGATGTTTAAAAGGGTTTTTTAAAAGGGGTACACGTCGACACATTTTTTTGTTAACTAACCCTTTATAAAAGATTCCCTACTTTGAAAAAAACAATGGCATACTTTTTCGCTTCGGCGCCATTGACATTGAGTAACAGGTCTACCGAGATTTCCTGTCTCGCTTCTAGACGAGTTTATGGTCTTGATTATCTTAAAAGAAACGGTAGAGCTCGTCGACTGTTGATTTCAGCTCCGTATATCACGGCTAATCCGCGCCGGGTCTGCTGGACGAAACGTTCTGGTCTGTCCAAAAATGGCCGGCTATCGACGTGTACCACAGAGAGAAGGAAAGAGAAGGAAAGAGAGGGAGGAGGACGGTGGAGAACGGAGGAGGACGGAGGCAGAGGAGACTAACGTATACGACGCAAATTAGGCTACCTGAAGAGCGACGTGCAAGAAGTATCGCTCGCGATTAGCGAGTCGTCTTACCAAATTTAGCGAGTTGCCGAAAGCGCGCGGCGCGAGCGACTATCGCCGGGCCAAATCACTCGGTCGAATCGCAACATGTCACGACCCCTTCCTTCCTTCCTTCCTTCCTTCCTTCCTTCCTTCCTTATTCCATCGTACTCCGCCCTGGCAGAATGTTTTCAAGCGTTTCCAGGAGAACGTTTCGACGATCTTTAAGCTTCAAACTGGGGGCATTAAAGCCAAATTTGGAGCGAACGCGGACCTGCATTATGCATCGTTCATCTTTGCCCGAGGATGCCTATGGTAAAACTCGGTGGATCGTATCATAGATGACGATCGAACAAAGTGATCGTTAACGAAACGAGGGGGGATCGAGTGCCGTCGATTGATCACCGGGTATCTTTCGATCGATCGGTTTCATTTAACGTGTTTCTAAGTGTTCTGGGATCTAGCAATCTTTTTTATTAGGTATACAGTTATTTAGTATGGTTATAGCAGTAGTAAGATTCGTTCATTGCCTCAGTAAATATTTTGTAATTTTCGCTAACTTGTGTGGGAATCCCCGAAATGTCTCCTTATAATAAACTCTTTTTATTCTAAAATTATTTAGGATAGTTATAATGGTAACAAGTTCATTGCTTCAGTGAATATTTTTTTAATTTTTCATTACTTAGACGGAAAGCTCCGAAATATTTCCCCATAATAAAATCTTTTTATTCTGTAATTATTTAGAATAATTATAGCAGTAGTAAATTCATTGCCTCAGTGAATATTTTTAAATTTTCCATAACTTGAACGAAAAGCTCCGAAATGTCTCCCCGTAATAAAATCTATATATTCTTTAATTATGTAGAATAGTTATAGCAGGAATAAGTTCATTGCCTCAGTAAACATTTCTTAATTTTCGATAACTCAAACGAAAATCTCACGAANNNNAAATATCGACAAAATGAAATCCCGATGATCAAAAGCCACTCCAATTTCCTTGGCACGCATCGAGGCTCGTTAAAACGAAATTGACGAGGAGAAAAAAAGCTCGGGCAATTATGATTCGAAGGTGGCAACAAAACCGAGTCGATTATCGAAGATCGTTGCACCTACGTGAGCGCCTCGCGACTAGGGACTCGCATTATCCTTTTTGATTTCTTGTCGCGAGCGCCGGACGAATGGTCCTTATTGGTAGCACCAAACGTGACTCGCTTCGGATCACCTCGGTCGTTTTCTTCGTCGACGAAGCGAAGAGGACTCGTGCGCGCGATATCTCGAGCTGGGGNGAGAGAAAGAGAGAGAGAGAGAGAGAGAGAGAGAGAGAGAGAGACGCTCTCGAGCACGACTATCGCGTTTCCCCGGCTAACAACGTACATTTTCTTCTGTCATCGCGAAACGCTCCGACTACGAGCTCGTCTCTCGGATTACGAGCTCGGCGTGTACCTCTTACCGTTTACAAACGCCTTTTCTCGTTCTTACTACTCGCCTTTAATGCGACCGTAAATTCTCCCTCCCGGGACTTCCGTGATAGGAGTTTCGAATTATACGAATAACCCTAATACATTATTCATATTTGTCATATATTCATATAATAAATATGAATTTCATATTTTTGTTATTTGTTATGTTTAATTTTATTAGTCTATAAATAATATACCATAACAATTTATTACACTATTATATTATCATTCATATAGGTACTTAGGCATTATTTTAAATAAAAATTCATTTAATTCAATTTATATGAAATTCTATCGCTTTCAGAATAACGTATTAGAAAAATCGTCACCAACTCGATGTCGTAAAGATAAAAAGAACCGTTTGTGCATATAAGGAGAGAAGCGATAGATGAACGTTAAAATTGAAAAGAAAACAGGAACAACATCCGACCGTTTTTATTACAGTCGTTAACCACACGCCCACCTAAAGAGTGGAACGAAGACGTTCGCGCTCACGGTCGCCTTCTAATACCCCCAAAAATCGTTGTCATTTCGTCGAAACGTTTCGTGAGCCGCGAGAGCGCGTGGGTTTGGGCAGCGAGCCGATAAAAGTGTGCTCGGTCGATCGTCGACGCGCACCACGGGCAGCTCGTTGCTTCATTCTAATCAATTTCTCTCCGGTCGATGGATATCTCATAACGGAACGAATCTCTTTCGAAACCGTTTACGACGTATCTTTACGTCGTCTATATAACGAAGCTTTCGTTTTCTTTGAATGATATTCACGTGTCTCGTAAAAGTGGTAGTAAGTAGTAGTAATAGTAGCAGTAATAGTAGTAGGTATTAGTAGTAGTAGGAATACGAGTATCGGAACGTCGCTTCACTTTTCAAGCGTGGATATATCTGTCCTGTAGATTACGCGAGGTAAAAATAAGACGAAATTTATCTAATCTCGCGCGATATCGTACTATCCTCTAGATGGATCGTCTCTCTCTCTCTCTCTCTCTCTCTCACGCTCGACTGAATTTCGCGAAGAAACTGTTACTACGTGTGTATGTGTGTGTATTATTACGTGTATATTGCACATACGTATGCAGCTAGATCAACGAATGGTAGGAGTGGGATTTTTGGTGTAAAGAAGGAGGCGAGGTCTCGACGAGATCGTGGCTCGTAGCATAGGGTGACAGCTGCACCGGCTGTGCTAATATTTGGCAGACACCTCGCGTCTACCTCCAGAGAAACGAAGATAGCTACAGCGAGCACCTAATCTCGCGAAATCGTACACTCGACTTTTCTTCATTTTTTTTCTCCTTTTTTACACTCGTGTCTCGTTCAAAATTGTAATCTCGGAAAGACGGAAACGTTTTTTTTAGCAAATGACACGAAGACGGAAAGAATCGATAGAACGTCTCGTCTCGACGCGATTGGAAAAATAACGACGTCCCGATGCGAGCGAGCTACTTTCTAGAATCTCCGACTTTCACCGATCGAGATAATCGAAGGACGCTATGAGTCGTGGTACACTGTGAAGTTCGAGGAGAAACGTACGAGATGTCCGAGAAATAATAAATCTCTATTAGGGTCGGTCGACGATCGTCGAAAGTCCATCGAACCCGTTGCTCGCCGATCCTGTCGTTGCTCCGTTCCAGGACGGTCCGCGTCCTCGACGTATTCCGGGCTAACGAGCTAGACGCGAAATTCATTCCGATCCAGATATTATCTCTCGATTCTGCTTCGACCTTTCGTATGGTAGAGAGAAACAGAGGGAGGGCGAGAGAAAGAGAGAGAAGGATATCCGCGAGTAGTATTTATACGTCCAGATTTTGTGGGTACAGGTGACTCTTGAAATTTGATTGATTCAAGGGATTATCCCTAAGCTACAAGTATAATAAGTATTACAGGTATTAGGTATACTAATCGCGACATAATATCTACTGGGTGATTACTTAAGATTTCGTTTATTACTTTAACACTTTTATTCTTAACACTCATTTATTGTTATATTTTTTTTTTACATTAACAGTTGTTTATTACTTCAACTAGCTGATGGTGATTCTAGGAACATCCAAAAGTTACCAGATTTCGTTTTATTATTCTTTTCACTTTACTGAATATCTGCTTATATTTATACATTAAAAGAATACGGTAACCCTTTAAATAAGTAAATAAATTGAATAGGCAACTGATACGTCGTTCGTATCCGGGTGACACCGCGCTCAAAGTATTAAAAGAATTTAGTCCGAATCGCGTAACCACAGCGACGGTACAGAAATTCATAAAACTCGCAAGAAACGGAGAAACCCGCGTTAGGTACCGGTATTACAAAACAGTCAACAGTTTTGCGTCCTTAACTATTTCACGCGAGGCAAGCAGAAAATTGTCCGACTCCTACTTCGTTTTGGACTCCTATTCTAATTACGGGCGACAAACGATTTGTCGGTTTTGCTACCGCGTGCTCGCGTTTAGAATTATGCGCGGGAATGTGAAAGGGTAGCCCCGCTTCGTGGAATCCGATTAAGACTGTCCGAGCGAGGCGATTAAACTCGAATCGATCCGTCGAAAGTCTCGGTAGCGAGAAAGAAGACGAGAAATCTAATTAGTTGCTTAATCCGATCGGACTCGATAACTCGAGATAAATCACGAGAATCGAGAAGGCGAAGAAACCAATTGGAAAGTCTCGAGAGATAGACGTCTTACCGAACGATGCCCGAGACGATTCGTTGAATCTAGTAACGGGCTTGTGCTAGCCCGACGCCTACGTACGACTTGAACAAAAAAAAAAAAAAGACGGGAAACGTCACGATGCAGGCGGAAGTTTGACCGAGAGACGGACGGATACGTCGAACACCCGGTCTACTTCCTAATTTACATAACGAATTCAAAGTTTCAGAGAATATTTGCCTCTCTTAGAATTAGTGGAATAATTATGCAAGTAACTTTAGTATAATGTGGGTACGTTCGAGAACATGGTCTCGTTAGAACGTGGCCTAAAAATTATAGTACAGTCGAACCTCGTTAACTCGAACTTCGCTAACTCGAAAACCTATTTAATTTGAATTTTTATTCATATCCTAGAGAAAAGCTCTATAAATCGAAGAAAAATAAGATTAACTCGAAGCGTTCTCAAGTGTAGCAATCATCTTAGTTCATCTGTACAACTCGAATTGTTTCGAGATGTAGAAATTACTATTATGAATTTGATTAATAAATCCTCAATAATTCGAAGTAAAAAGATTCTGCAACAGCTTTTTGTTACTTTCTTCTTCTTTTCTCCATTTAATATATGTACATTTTACCCTCTATACAATCAAATTCTCTGTTCGCACATCTATAACTCGATAAACTTGCCAACTCGAAATACTCCATAACTTAAATTATTCTCTGTTCCCCTAAGATTCGAGTTAACGAGATTCGACTGTGTATAAGTTCTCCCGTAACCCGGTTTGCAACCCATAACAGTAAACGATTCCCAAGCGATCGAAGTCATAACACGTTATGAAATTATACGTACAGAAAAATTCAAGTTACGATAAATCGAGTATACCCGAAAAACAAGCCAAGCTCCGGTCTCGAAAGTTCGGCGTATCGCGAAGTCGTCGGAGCGATCGTAAAAGCGATCGAGACGCGCTTCGGAAGAAAGGGAACACTAGAATCGGAGGATTCGTTGAGCGCGGTGGTATCGCGATCTCGCGGGGCGAATCGGTCCGAACGACATGCGGGCAATCGATAAGGACCTTCGTCGTCCTGAGCGTGACCACAAATCAATGCGGACGTGGACCTTAGCGGTGGCTCCCTCCGCCGCCGCCACCGCCGCTAAGGTAAGGGGCCATTAAAGCGCGTTCTCCATAAAATATTTTATCCGGTTTGCGGATCGATTTGAAATCCGTAGAGTGCCTTCTCTCTCTCTCTCTCTCTCTCCCTCTCTCTCGTTCTCTCTCTTTCCTCTCTCCTCTCCTGGATGTTCTTCCCCTCGAGGTCCGGTGGGCCGCCTTTTTCGGTGCACCAAATTCATAAATAATGGCTAAAGACCGGCCCTCCATCGTGTATCACAGCCTGAATTTGTAGTCTTTAAACCTTTTAAGGTTTTTGCCCGACGAACGTGCTCTTCCTTTCTCTCCTCCACTCTTCTCCTCCATCTCTCTCTCTCTCTCTCTCTCTCTCTCTTTCTCTT
>JAIFRP010000008.1:1093897-1113089 GCA_032403825.1 Odynerus spinipes | reverse complement strand
TATATATATATACACACATATAGATACATATATATCGTGTCATTATTAGCGTAGCAATTTGTAACGCGTGACCCAACGAACAAGCCCAACGAAAGGCATTTTAGACGGGTAGATGGTTAAGCGATCACGGTGTGTTTGTTTTCTCCATCTGGCAGAGGAGACACACGCGCGTGCATGTATAATAACGTTCGGAAGACCGTGCAGAGAGCATACGGGCATTCTCGAAGGCGAGCGACTATGGGGCATGTGTACTGTTAAGACGACCCATAAAGAGGTCGATATTATTCCTCCGTGTGACGCCGTGCTCGGTATTGACATTCCGTCCGAAGTTTTCGAGACGAAACGAGAACGGAATTCTACTAGTTTTCTTCCTGTTTTATGGTATTTTCTTTTTCGTATACTTTTCTTTTTCATGTACAGTAGAGTTTTCCATATACGAAGTAATGGGGAGACAAAAGCGGATACTGGAATTTTCGGATAATAGAACGATCATTTTTCTTGTATTAAATTTTATTTATGTAAATAATAATCAAGAAAAGTTGCAATTTGTATAGTTTTTGGTTGTTAAATCACATAAGTTTTTTAATATAAGTAACTCTGTAGAATCATATTCTTTTTGTGCCTAAAGCATTGAAGTCTTATTTCAAGTGCAAGTGTACATACTTTGTATCTAATTATCGCTACGAAACACTGTTTGAATAACAGAACTTTCGGATAATAGGTATTCGGATAATGGGACTTCGGATATGGGAGGCTCTACTGTAATTGCATCAGTAATACGAAAGAATATATATTTTTTCTTTTTTTTTTTATTAAACAACTTGAATCTTGCATGAGATTATTTTGTATAAGATACAAAGTATGACTTTACATTAAGGCACTTAATATTATTATACACGTAGCTTCCTCTTGTGTTAAATCGATAAATTGCAGGATTTGATTTCAAGTAAATTTTTAGAAACCGTTATACAGAGATTACCTATATTCGAACAAACAACAAAATGTTTCCCTTAAAAAATTCGATGCTCGTCGCGATAGCACGAAGCCTCGATTATCCTCACGGAAACGAGATCGCTGCGCAAAAGCGTGAAAACGCGTAATAGCGAACGTCGTAGTCATCGAGGCGCGCAAAAACCTATCGCGGCGTATTTGACTCGGACAAACGGTTGAAAATATCGATAAGGCTTTGCGATAAGATCTATCTCGCGGAAGGAGTACTCCGATTGGCCGCTCGGCGTGTTCGATCGAAACGCAGCGAACGTCACGGATAATCGAATTGCACGCACGCGGTCGATTTATCGCCAGGTGTAGCGTAAAATATTTTTTCCTCGGTTGGTCGGTTCGCGACGTAGATTCTCGTCTGCCGTGATACAACAACAAGAACGGTTTACCTCGAACGAGTTCGTAGTAAAAAGATCGACGATTATAGAACGAGTAGAAAAAAAAAGAAAAGACGACTCGACTTAATGACTTCATTAGCCTGCGTAAAATCAATATCGACGAACTCTCGACTACCGGTCGGTCGTTCGACTCGTCCAATAAAATCGACGAGTACTTTATCGACGATGGTCGATCGATTTAGGTATCAACACGGCGAGGTGGAAGGACGAGCAGCCACGGCGGACACGGTGGGACACGATGGACGAGCTCGATAGTAGCGCGAGTACTCGAGATGGCATAGTACATCGGAGTACGTACGGCACATGGTATACCAATACGAGTATACGGTACATAGCACAACGGCGTGGCGTGGCGTGGCGTGGCGTGGCGTGGCGCGAGGCAAGACGGACGGTCGGGCGTCGTTCGGAGGCAGCACGGTAATCTACCCTACCTTTTGCGGGCGATAACGCGTATGAGATATCGCTTGCACGAGTCCGAGGTGCAATAATGTCTCGATGAAGTCGCTCGAAGGCCGATGCCGTGTCGGAGACTGTACGCTCGCGCGCGCGCGGACGGACGAAGGATCCGAGGAGTGTAAGAGAGAGAAAGGGGATATAAGGGCCGATAGAAGACGCGAAGAGAGAGAAAGAGAGAGAGAGAGAGAGAGAGAGAGAGAGAAGATAAGGCGCGGCTAAACCCGCCCAATCAGCTATGTTTCACGGTACTCTCGACGTTACCACTTTATATCACCTATCGTTCACCATATATATTTACCTTCTTTCTCGTTTCGAGAGCCACGCGCTGCACTTCTCTCTTTCTCTCTCGCTCTTTTTCTCTTCTCTCGTTTCGCTCCATCCTTCGCATACTTCCCCCCCCCCGATACGACGTATAGGGTTTGCGCATTGTAAAACGTAAACACGAAGAGAGCGAGGAATGATATCGGTTAAGGGGCGGCTCTCGCTCTTGCTTTATGGCGTCGTCGATTCCGCCGAGAGAGATCGAGAAACTTTACGAGCCACTTCGATAGGATTTTATCCGGTGAACGTGCCCCGCGTTTGTCTCGCCTTCCTTCGTGATCCTTGTTATTGTTGTCGTTTGGCGAGCCTCCTAGCGCCGGCTGGTTAGTCGATGAAAACTCGTCGAATAGCTCCGATCGAATACCGAGATTTGTACGCGTCTCTTCGAACGCCGATCGCCGTTTGTTCGGATTATTTTTCTTTCGTTAACGGTAACGCGCTCAAATTTACACGGTTTATGCATATACAGTCGAACCTCGTTAACTCGAACCTCGCTAACTCGAAAACCTCTATAATTTGAATTTTTATTCATTCCTTAGAGAAAAGCTCTATAAATCGAAGAAAAATAAGAGATTAACTCGAAGTGTTGTCAAGTGTAACAGTCGACTTAGTTCACCTCTACAACTCGAATTGTTTCGAGATGTAGAGATCAATATTATGAATTGACCTCTATATTTGATAGATTAATGTTTGATTAATATTCGAAAAGATTCTGCAACAGCTTTTTGTTTCTTCTTTCTTCTTTTCTCTATTTAATGTACATTTTACCCTCTATAAGTCGAATTTTCTTTTCGCACCTCTATAACTCGAAAAACTTGCTAACTCGAATTATTCTCTTTTCCCTTAAGATTCGAGTTAACGAAGTTCAACTTTACGTAAGATATAAATGGAAGACAGTGTGGATTATAAGAGGAATAGCAAATGAGTGAGACGCGTGTCGAGTTTGCCATGGAAGAAATTTTAGGTGACATGCTAAAGCTTAATATTATGAATATTTATATTTGGTTAGTATTATTGTAGAGTAAATTCTCGTATAAGATGGTTAAATAATTAAGGAAACCTCATACAGGACCACGCATGGCGAGAATTTGTTATTTTTATATTACACAAAGAAAAACAAATATTTCCAATTTAATTTTGCCTCTTTGCACTAATTTATGTAACATATTGTTTAGAAATTCAACAACCGCGTTATATGAGGATCTACTGTATGTATTTATTTGTATTCTGTACACAGGTATTAGTGCAAGGAAAAAGTTATATTTTAGCACATTAATCAAATCCTATTTACCATCGTTATAATATGATAAAGTTTCGGAGTCGTTGGTATATAAGATAGTTCGAACGAGATCTAAAAATGAGTAATTACATTTCATAACGCGTGCAACGTTAAAGCAGAATTGATCGAATATTCCTACCGCTTGAATAGCTATTAATAAACGACGTAAGTTAAATACCTTCGTGACCTATGATACACGACCTGCCATAAGAAACATATTGTAACTAGGATATCCTTTCAAGCATCGCGTAATATAGCTTGAAATATTTTCTACATACTGCACGCTCGAAGCCTTTGAATAATTCCTAACGCATCGCGAAGCTTGTGCTAACGATATATCGCAGTTGGAATATTTTCACCAGCCACCGTTCGATCCGTGGTTAATATAATCGATCATTTATAGAAACTACAGTAATTTCTTTTATTATATTTGAAATAGCAGAAATTCCGGAGCTAGCGTGTCGTCCGTTAATTAAAAGAGCCGATCATGCGAAACATAATGATCATTTATAACGGCTGGCAACGTTGCTTGGGTGCCGTGTCGAAATCGCGTTAGCGGCACGGGTAGAAAAATGGGTGGCACACCGAGGGAAGGCGGCGGAGAACAATTATAAAATGGCGACTATTGCCTAATCTCGACTCGTTCTCGCGCGGCGTTCCATGGCGATTGTATACGCCTAAGCGCATGGGAGGTATAGAGAATCGAATCTTGAGACCGGCTCGAGTGTGGGCGAACTCGGCTAGACGCGCAGGGCGCGTGCACTCGCGCACATACGGAGAGACACCTCTTCGGTTGAGTCAGCGATTTCTCACATAACGTCCTCCAATCGACGATATACGATCGAGACTTCGAGTTTGGAGATTTTTCGGGAGATCGACGAATAAACTACCTATTCGAATCGATCGACGACGAATATACTACCTATTATGACTATACCCTCGACGATGCTACGTTGAGCACCGTTGAGCACCGTTGCAGATGCTCGTGATCTAGGTGTTACATTTTCTTCTAATCTTTCTTTTCGAAAATATATTTTTAATATTTCTAGTTTAGCCTACAAAAAATTAGATTTTATCTACAGAGCCTCGAGATATTTTAAGAATGTTAATACTTACAAAATTGTGTACTGCGCTTTAGTCCGCCCGCACTTAGAATACTGTTCAATCATTTGGTCTCCTTCTCACCGTTACTTAAACTCTGAAATTGAAAGTCGTGCAACATAAGTTCTTGCACATTGTCGCTATTAACATAGGGAATCTTATGTCCATTTTTAACCACGACTACTCAGCTTTACTATCTAGACTTAAGCTATTATCTCTTGAGCAACGCAGATTTATGTTTCACTTGTTTTTTGCTCATAAAATTTTGAATGGTGCTATTTCGTGTCCCGAAATTCTCTCCTCTTTTGGACTCATTACCTCTGTACCTTCGCTTAGGTATAATTATTTATTACGCTAGGAGTTCTACAGAACTCTTTATGGTGAACTTAGCTGCCTCTACCGTATCGTGATCAACGTCAATAGATTTGCTAAATTCCTTAATTTTTTCTGCTCTCTTTCGAACTTTAAACAAAACCTACACTATGTCTTGCCTATCTATTACGACTCTTCTTAACTCTATAATTTCTGTAATTCTGTACACAAAGGGGTTTTTCTCCCGTTTATTATAAATAAATAAATAAATAAATAAATAAATAAATCTCTCGTACCGATCGGGAGAGAAGAAAGTTGCGTTTTTCCCGCCTACCCTCGCGCGATTTTTCCTTCAAAGCCACCTGCATATTTGCCAAAGAGAGATCATAACGATCAATACCGAAGTAATAGTCGGTGTTATTCCGCATGCGATGCGTTTGCTCGAAGGGATCGCGCGGTAAGTTGATGGGTATGATTGCTGCTTGCCCCTGGCTAGGAGTCCGCGTAGTTATGGAATGTTTTTAGCCTCGAAACATATGTAGGTATATGTCGAGTCTCGTGTTGGTACTCCTTCAAATTTACTCACCTCGAAGCAAAAGACGCGGTATTATCCGAGAAAAAGAAGACGAAGTAGAAGGAGAAGAACTTACGGAAAATCTCTCGAAAGATTAAGAAAATTATACATGCGTAGGAAAACACGTACGAAGTAAACCAAGTACCTATTAACTTACTACCTGTTTATTACGAATTCAACCGTATGCCCTTTATACCAGACGTTACGAACGATCGTAATCCGTTCTAGGTACATACGATGTAACGAAACGGCGCTCGTTCGTGGGTATCGAATTCCTCCGCGTACTCGACAGCCTCCGCGAGTAGTTCCAGCGAAACGCAGGAGCGTATGCGTCACCATTGATTAGAAATTTGTTTGCGAACGCGTCGTGTCGCTCGTTTGAGTCGAACGTGAAATTTTTTCGACGTCGATAATTGCATCGAGATTCGAAAAACGTAGCTGAGTATATACATATATATATACATGTACCTACATGGAACTTCCTTCAAGAAAATTCATTCGGTGTACTCGCGTAAAGTTGCCTTGTCTCCGCGCAAAAGCATGCAACTCCAATCTCGTTCGAGTAGCCGCCTGCATGGAAGAAGAAGAGGAGGAGGAGGAGGAAGAAGAAGAAGAAGAAGAAGAAGAAGAAGAAGAGGAAGAAGAAGAAGAAACGGTGCCCTAGGCTTCGAGCGTCGTCGTCGTCGTTCTCAAGACGGTTCCCGCGCAATTTATTTGCACCCTTCTTGCAAAATTGTTCGAGATAAGGGGCCACGAGGTGGTACGGAGACACGTAGCCGCTCTCGCGCGCATTTCACCAGGCTAGGGAGAGCGAGTGAGAGAGAAAGAGAAAAAGAGAGAGGGGGGAGCGTATGCCACGTAGCTGCCTCGTGCGTGCACGAACCACGGGGTATACGCACTCTGGGCAAAAATAAGGACAGAAATAGCGGCAATTACCGTAGCGGGCCAAAGACTGAAGAGAGACGGGCATATTCATCATCCGAGGTCATTTGAATACCGCACTGTCGAGAGGAGAACGGAACGATCTAGGGAGAAGGTCCGAAGAGGGAGGAAACTGAGAAGAAACGAGGGGGGTCGAGGAGCAAAGGGAGACCGGTAAAGCAAGAGAGAGAGAGAGAGAGAGAGAGAGAGAGAGAGAGAGAGGAAGGGAGATGGAGAAAGGGACCGAACGAACCGGACTGGTCGAAGCAAAGAGGAAGGAAACCGGTTGCCGAAGAAGTAAACACGCGAAGTTGATGTATCCTCCGTGCCTCTCTTCGTCACTACAAAGTGCCGAGACTCTTCTGCGATCTGGAGTGACGTTCCCGAAAAGTCACCAGCTGGGGAGAACTCGAGCGTACTCGAAAAGAGATACGGGAAAGGATTCGGTGGAATTAACGAGATCGAGCCCTTAGACCATCGTAAAAACGATATTATCTGCTTATTATAAAATTTCTATCGAGCGATTCGATTTTTTTCGACATTTTTGGAAAACGTCCCACGAGGACTCGAAATCGAAGCGATCGAGCGATCGCGATAACGGTGGGAGGTAGAAGAAGCTCGACGAGCGAGCTCTCTTTCGGGAAAAAAGTTACACGAATTCTTCGTTGGAATGGCAGGTGTACCAACCTGTTATTCGACGTTTCTCTTCGTCGACGATGAACGCTTAACGTTTTGATTCGGGTGGGTCCTTACTCACGGCACGTCGTAATCTGGTAGCGTATTCCGACTTTTGTCCGGACTAATTCCCAAAAAAATGTCGAGGGTTCGTACGTTTTTTCGGAAGCCTGGACCCGGCCAGCCCGCCCGCTCGAAAGCAGCTTCCTCGTTGACTTTTAAACCGAGCACGCTGGACTTTCGCGTACAAAAAGCCGTTCCTCGTGATACTCTTTTGTAAACGGCCGGACGTGTGTCAAGAAATTGGCTGAGACTCGGGTAAAAACGATCTCGATCTCGTTATATATCGCGAATCGACGAGCGGGTTGATTCTGAGAGAATATAGAGAAAAAATATATCTGGCTACCTCCTTCGGCGATCTTTATCGTTCCTATCGACGGTATTTTACAAAGAAAACGAAGGAAAAAAAGACGCTGGTGTTTTAATCGCGCGTACACGCGGCGAGCTCCTATCTCAAATATTTAATTTCGATCGGAGGAACCTTCGCGTTCGATGTCACTCCAAAACGGACGTCTAATCTTCGCGCTAACGATTTCATAAGTCTCCCAGGCCATAAATTGATCTTTACGAGTATGGAACGGAGTGTGTCCGTCGACGTCGTCGTCGTGCGCCTGTTGACACATTAGGAACGATATTTTAAACGCATTTGAAAGTACAAACATCCCTTCCTCACCTCCATAAAAGTCGTCACGACGAACGTTGGACGGTTGATCAAACATCGTAGGCTGGTAAGAAGGTACAGTCTTCGGACCAAGAGAATTTTCATTCCGACTAACTAAGAGCGTCAACGAAGCTCTCTTTCTCTCTGTTACACACACACACACACACACACACACTTTCTTTAAAGTAAGACGTACCGTGTCACGTACTTCACCTAAGTGAAGTTACCTCCATCATACTCTTAACCCTCCGATCTTGACCGAAGATGAACGTCAAAGAAACGGCCGCGACTTTGCCATCTCTTTTTCCTCCGTCACAAATATTGACGATCGTGGGACGATTCGTAGGAGGTCAACGTTGGACGAAGTACGTGAAAACGGCGAAAAATCCATTTACGGTAGTCCGAACGTCCTTCCATCGATTTTTCTCTCTTTTTTCCTTTTTTTCCTCGATAAACTTTTATTCTTTCCCTCCCGGTATACGTACGTACGTTAGAGGCGCCCGTTGAATCCTTTTATGACGCGGAGGATGCGCTCGCGCGAGAAAGCAGAGGACTGTGAACAAAGGGTGGTATAGAGAGAAGAGAAGCCAGAAAAAGAAGAGAAATAAAAAGATGAAGAAGAGGAGGAGGAAAGAGAATGAGAAGCGAAGGGGGAAAATAAAAGTAAACTTTCAACCTCGACGTTAGTGTCCAGGGCACACGGTGTTATCCACACGGAGCATCTTTTGCACGAACCTGTAGCCCGGCTAGAGATATATTCGGTCGGAGGCCGTGACTCGCTGTAACTCACAGATATATACGAGGGATTCGTTACCACTGGTATAGTCGCGTATATACGTACGTAGTATGTGTAGTAAGACGGACACCTCGGCTCGGACTTGCAAATGGATCAAATAAATAATTTCATCTCGGATTATTATTAACGAGTTCTGGGTAAGCATCGGCTCATCCGAAAAGATCACCCGGCTTTGGACTTTCCCGTTGGGTCTCCTCCTCTCCAGTAGCCTTCGATCGGTTTACATCCGTCCATTATGTGGAATTAGGCTGACGGTTTAACGAAGGTGTCGGACCTTGTTCCAGTCGCACCGGGTTACGGGGACTCTAATGGAAGAATTTTAGCTTTGGAAGACTTTGGGAGATGCAAATGACTGACCCTTATTATACGAATTTCCATATTTGTTATACCGTATAGCTCGGAACGCTAAGCTGGGTTACGCGTTTCGAGAAGACTCGAAAATTTCCATTTGGAGACTCGAGAAGGGCCAATGCGGCGCCACTGTACCTGATCCGAACCGGTATCCTCTTCTGGACTGTATTTTAGTCGCTCTATACCCCATGGTATGCCTAACATAAGTCCCATGGGGGGAGTTACCTGCTTGCAACGGTGCGAGAGCATCCTTTTCGGGCCACTTTTGCCACTCTTTGTGTTGCCGTGGCACGTTCTTGCCACGACCTCGTCGACGAATCGATTAGGATCGAGAAACATCGGGAAAGCGTTGTTCTCGCGATAAGCGAGACGAGGATTGGACTCGAGAAGATCGTGTCCTCCTTTTTTCTCTATCTTCTCTCCTTTTTTAACGGAAGGTATCACCGTTCATTTTATAGCCGTTCGAATTACGGCTCGTCTTACTCGCGATCGTTATGACGTTAGGCGATTCATCTCCGCGAACCTACCCCCGTTCCCTCAAAGCCCCTTGGGATGGCAGGATTATAAAGCTCCGTGCCACTTTTATCTGATTCGCGTACAGCAACGCGAAACTCCCCGAGGCTTACGGGAGGAATGCGAGCCCGGTGCATTTCTCCGAGCGGCATCAACGGAACAGGTTGCGAGTAAAGTTTTGTGCCGCCGGTAAATCGCGCGCTGGGAAAAGGGCGCGAGGTAATTCCCTGCTCGATTCCAATTCAATTGTGTCTTCGCGTATTTATCTCCGATCGGTTAAGTTTCCTGTTTTACGAGTAAAACGATACACCGTCGAGAGAGAGAAAGAGAGAGAGAGAGAGAGAGCGAGAGAGCGTAGACGGCTTTCGAGTAAGTTATAAATAAAATGTTTTACCTAATAACGATAAGGAGCTCGATAAACATCTTTGCTAAATCGGTTAAAGTACGTTCACCTTCGAAAGATTCTTCGAAGCGTCATCGAGTATTAACCCTACGACGCACGTGCAGTCTGTAATTACATAACCGTGCTTGTAATGCGCGAGCGTATCTCGTACGTTTCCATGACTATAATCGCGCACGGGAGCGAACCCTTTTATGTTCGTAAGCGTGTTATCGTAATGCGATTTTGCGTCGCGCGCATAAAATCTACACGGTACTTGAGAAAGGTCCTCGTACTTTTGAAATATCCGTTGAAAGCGTGGAAACGAAAGACCGCTCGGGAATACGATGACATAACTTGTAGGTATACTCTGCTCGAGAGTATCTTGAACATTGTCCATCGACTCCTCGAAGGATATTCAATGTAAACGAAGATGTGGGGGAGCAATGAGATGGAAAGAGAGAAAGAGAGAGAGAGAGGGGGGAAGAGAGAGGAAGGAGGGAGAGGGGGGAGTGGGAAAGAGAGAAACCAAACGAAGGAAGGGGTGATGTAAAAAAGAAGCGAAAAGAGAAGGGGGGAAGCAGAGATAAGTCGCGGCTAAATTTAGGCCCATGCGCGCATGGAACCACCTGTTGATTCTTGGCGAATTCGTGCGATCGCTATTACCATCAGCGCGTGGTCATTTCGTGATTCGTTTCTCGGAAGTGACAGAAGGCGAGAGTAATACTTGTCAGAAGGATGGTTAAAAAGTTCGCAAGAAATCAATACCACCGTAACGTAAACAGAATAGAATACGTTTTTTTTTAACGCGTATGTTCAAAGAAAGAACCTTCGAGAGTACAGCTCAAAGTCACGAGAGAACGTTGCGTTTTTGAAAAGCGACGCACGATCGACGAGAGAACGTGCTCGTTAGGTTCTCTCGAAGAGAGAAGAAATCCCGTGGGGCAAACGAGGTCTCCTTCTTATCCGAAAAGAGTCACGCTGCCACTCGCGACGGGACAGAAGAGGATGTTACGTTAACGATGGGCTCAAAGTTACGCGCGAACCAGCAAAATTGTGGAGGGCTTTCTATCCTCCGAAATGTTGCGGCATTGTTCCTGCATTGTAACGCGTATTAACGCGGCGCAGTCTATCCCTCGGGACCCCCTCCTGCGGAGGTGGGGACGGCCGGTGGCAAACAATACCGCAGGAATAGTCAAGCCACTTGAAAGGAACAATGCCGGAGTTTCAACAATGACGAGCCATGGACCGAGAGGTAGAGAACGAGGCCTGGAGGAGGAGGCTGCTGCCTCGGTTTGCTTTTTTTGGAAGCGAGGCTCTTCGCAGACTGTATTACAAAACTATCGACACGCCGAAGCACCTGCCGAAGCCGAGAAGTTACCCCTCCGTTTCGAAGGGACGCAAAGGGTTCCGTCCAGGATCCTTTGAGTTCGTGCGTTAATTTTGACGATACTTATATATGTATTTTCTCGCATTGTGGTTCGTTGACGTATATATGTATACACCCAATTCTGTTTTTACACGAACTTCTTTTACACGATTTTGATTTAACACGAATTAGAAAAAAAATTAATTTGGGTCGATCGTGTTAAACCTTTGCGGTCCTATGTCGAGTGTGACTCGACATCATGTTTCGAAACCACTAATAGTTTCGATAAATATTCCCCATAATATAATATATATTATATATACTTTGTTTATATACTTTGTATAATTTATTATATAAACATTTTAATTTTAATTTTAATTTATAAAAATTATAAATATAGCGCTGATCGATTAAAACAAAAATACGAAAACATCTCGGACCGCAAAGGGTTAAATCAAAATAAATCGTGTAAAAAGAGAATTAAATTTTTGTTTCTAATTCGTGTTAAATCAAACTCGTGTAAAAGAAGTTCGTATAAAAACAGAATTGGTTGTAGGTATATCTTTTTAACCGACTTCAAAGAGGAGGAGGAGGAGGAGATTACTCAATTCAACGGTGGGCGATCTTGCATGTTTTTTTATCATCATCATCGTCATTCTATGCGAAACCGATAATACACGCGCGTACGGGAACAAATCAATCGTGAAAACCGTGATGCTTTTCCACGCCTCTCTAACGCAGTGCTTACGTAACGCGCGATTTCATATACATACATCCGAACGCAGCTGTCTCGCATTTTATCACGCGCCGTTACATTCGGTATCTTATGGCAGAGCGTAGGTACGCAGAATCCAAGTGTCTTCTTCCATCAACATTGTAGAAGAGTTGCATGTACCTACATACATCACCGTTCGTAGTACTACGCCAAGAGGAAAGTAAACGCCGCTCGTTTATCGATCGATCGTATTTATTCCAGCCCGTTGTTATTTTTCCCTTTTTCTTTTACTCTCGAAGCAGCGCACGCGATTCAGGCATCGAAGCAAAAGTCGTGACGACGTTCTCCGATTCCGTGGTAACGTTTATCTAAAGTGTTTGCGAAGACGGGTAGATCACGGTTTGCTCTCTCAAATTGCTCTCGTTTAAAAGGCAAATAACCGAGAGAGGTGGCTTTCGGTCTGTTGTTTCACATAATCGCTCCTTTCGCCTTGGTATCGGCCTTTCACCCGGACTCTTTCGAAATTTCTCGTATCTTCGTACGATCGCCTTATCTCGAGTGGAATTCAAAAGGCAATTTTTCTTGGAGTAGTCACGAATAAAATCATCGAGTAGAAGAGAAAGAAAAGAAGACATTTTCCGAAATGTATCGCGATGGGTTGTGCTCGTAACGCGTTGAGTCTATCGGGTGTAGTAGGTCCGGGACAGGTCCGGGGCAGGTCGTGGGGGACTGCGGTATACACAGGGACAGTGGCTATCGTAAGAAGGGCCAGAAAGGCCGAGACCTTAGGTACCCGTGCACGCTCTCTCTCCCTCTCGCGCGTGCTCTCTCTCTCTCTCTCTCTCTCTGTTTCTCTCGCTCGCTCTACCGTGTATACCTGCGTGTTTTACCTGACTAGAAAAAGAGAGGGGAAAGTAGGGAAGCCGAGCGATTTCCGTGGGCAGGGAAGAAGGGGAGCGGTAGGAGGGAAGGTGGTCTTGAGTCGGCAGCGGTGGGGAGAGACGTCTTCCGTGGAGATAGACGAGGAGGTGGGAGGGAAGTGAGAAGGGTCGAAGAAGAAGGCTGACGGCAGCGAAAGAAACGAAAGAGGCGAAGGAGAAGAGAAGGCTGCGGAGAAGAGTGGAAAGAGTAGAGAGAAGAGGCGAGGAGGCGGTGGAGGTGGCTGGATGCTGTCGGTGGCGGTGGTGGAAACGCTTGGAGGGAGGTGAGAGAGCGTTGGAGAGGGGAAGAGAGGAGCGAAGGGAAACCTCCTGGCGAACGTGGACCTGTGCCCGTGGCTCCTCGTCGCATGGCCGACCTGCCGACTCGCTCTCCGCAAGGTGAGACGCGCGGACCGAAGTGAAGAGAAGAGCGCCGGAGCGAGTAGCTCTCGAAGAATCGCGCGGAATTCTCGCGAAAGCGGCTGCGCAGCCGGCATCTTCTTCTTCTTCCTCTTATTATTATTATTATTCTCATCCTCCCTTAAACGTTTTCCTTTTTCTTCCTCCACGTCGTCGTTCTCTTCTTCGTTGTCGTAATCACCTCCGTCATCGTCATCGTCATCGTCGTCATCATCGTCGTCGCGCGCACACGTTCCCGTCTGTCGCCGTTCCCACCTTGGATTAGCAGCTTCGCTCAGGAAGAATGCGTATGCTGCGACACGGAGCGCGGGCTCGACTCGACGGTCGATAACGCGCTCTTATCAACGCGCCTCGAGACTCGCGCGTAAATCTCGAGCGTGAATTTCGCTCCTCGACATTGCACGCCGCGTTACAACCACGCTACGTCGCAAACTACGGGCGTCCACCTTGACTCTTTCTATCGATTGCGAACTCGACGAAGACAGCGACGACAAGGACTCGTCCAACTTCGCGCCATGGATTTTACGAACACGCGCATCAACCAAGACCACGTGCCACTTGTCCGATCTCTTCCTCTCCCGTTCTACCACCTCTCCCCCTTCGTCTCTCTATCTCTTTAACATCAAAGAGAGATTCAGTGCGCGTGTAAAAGTGCAACGACGAGTTCTTCATGGATAATATCGCGAGCGATCTCCCGCGATCAGTGTTTTGTGCCCGCCCTGAGAAAAACTCATCGCTCGTAGACAGAAACTGGTTTCGAAAGTGTGTGCGCGTTGCTTTCCATTCGGAGGCTGCCGCGATCGAATGCACCGATTTACGCCTTTGGAGTATCGCCCTCGTCGTTTACCCGTACTCGAATTCTACATGGTGAGTCCTACCTCTTTTAAACGTCAAACTACCGCTTGACCGTGGGACTCCTCGTAACTTGGAGAATACGCGTTAACGAGTCCTGCATCCCGAAAATGAGTTTCTCTCGGACAACGATATAAATCCTCATCGAGAATTTCGTCCGAGCGGTGATGGGTGGTGGTGAGGGGAGGAGGAGGAGGAGGCGACAGGCAAAAGTTTACGGAAAAACACGGACTCGTTGGATCGAGAACTGTCTCCGGGCTGGTAGTTCGACACACCTTTGAGTTTCTTACGTACATTCTTCCCTCGTGCTGCTGCAGTCCCGCGAGCAGCCCTAGCGATGTTGCAGCACTTTCGCGCGTCGCTCTCCAAGGTTTCCACGAAAAAAGTCGGAACGTTCGCGTCCGTGTCCGAAGATTTATATTGCTTTTCGAGCGTGTTCCCGGTGCTCGATCTCCCCGCTTACGTCGCGCGTTTGACGTTTCTTCTGGAAATCCACGAAAAATGTTCCCCTCGAGCGAGGCTGCCACCTCACCACGTGCTTATCGGTGCTCACGTACGCACCATAAATCGTGCCGCCAACGTAAACAGATCTCTACACGAAAATCGTCCCGTGCTATATAGGTACGTGACAGAGCCTGCGCGCGTTTCTTCGTCATTACTTTCTATCATTTCGTTTCGTGTAAACATCGAAAGAATTCCGTTGTCGTTGCTCCATTGCTTCGCTGATCGCTACTCCTACCTTCCTTCGCATAGCATTTTATTGAGTTATAACTTTTACGAAACGCGCTTGTAACCGGTCCGGATTACTATGGATTTTAGAGACCGTGCGAGATAAGAAAGCGAGTATTTTCCATTTATATACGAGCCGCTCGGAGGAACAGTGGTATAAATCAGAAATTTTTATTTTTATTTTTTAATTATAATCTAATTAAATGGGCGTAGATGTTGCAAATGGTTATTATGTGAAATCTCAATATAGGTTTATTAAAAATATGTGAAAATCTTTAAAAAAAATATTACTGTGATTTTTTAATTCGCTCAGTTGCAAAACATTAATTTTCTAAATATTTACTTTAAGACAGTTACACCACTTTTCCTCTGAACGGCTCATATTTCCCCTCGATTTATACGGCTCTTACGTCGTTTTGGTATTCCCGTACACTTCGAATATGGCTACCGAAGTATATCTACTAATTAGTCCGGACTCCTACGGATGATCGTTCGCGCGCTTGGATTCGACGATTTTTTAATTGCGCGTAATTAAACGGTAAAAGTAACATTTTTACGAAACTTGTTAATAAAACTGGATATGAAAATTCCTCGAATGCTAACGGAGCGTTTGAAAACGAAAGTCATATGATGTCGGGACAAGTTAAGAGAGCACGAGGAGCCGCAAGCTTGGAATTTCTTCTACGCGAGCTAATGTTTGCGGGATCGTTAGTATACTCGAGAGACTTGAACGCCGGGGTAAGAAGCAGTCGGTTTGCGTTGGCGGCAAAACGTCCGTTTGGAAAACATCGGCTAGGAGCATGTGGCATCTATCGTTGAGGTAAAGCGTTAGGTAACTTTGACTTCGGCCTCTAACGGAATGTAATTTCCTTTCTGTACTCGCGAAATTTTACGGGCTCGAAAATGCGAGGAACTTTGCCACAGAGGCGGCCGCTCCATTCCTTTTATTTGGATTTTATTTTATTTTTTGTAACGAGTAACGTGACGGTGTCCGTAGTATTTATAATTTAACGTATACAACGTTCGATCCAAATATTTTGATAAATTTGTAATTTCGTGTACGCGTATACGTGTTACTTTGTTTCGTAATTTCGGAGCGACGAAAATATTGACACGTACAAGCTCGAAGTGTGCGCGACACTTTACGAGAATCGATTTGTAAGCAGTCGCCGATCGGCTGGGAGATTAATCGAACGTAAGATAGTACAGAGCAAATAAAAGCGGACGAGAAATCACGTTTCTCGAACGCGTTAACCTGTTTCAAACAAACCCATACTAAAGTCGTTCGCGTATCTCGCTCGAGACATACTAACGATCGAATTAAAGAGAGGAAGCGTCGCTTATGGGGATAACAATGAAAGTTGTTCCTCCGATGTGCAGCATCATTCGGTGCGTGGTACGACGTTGCAGCTGTCTTTGGCTCGTTATATTCCGATGTTGATGCAGTCAGGATGATGTTAGCAGATGGTAAACGGGTTCGATGCCCCTGCAGCGATCAAAGTATGAAATTGTAGGAAATAAAAACACACGGAAGTGTTTACGTCAAAGTCAGAGTCTATGTAATTAAATTGTTGCATATTAAAAAATATAGAGAACCGAGGTGAAATGTCTCTCTCGTCGGAAAGAGTTCGAAGTCTACTCGGAACACGTCGTTTCTAGCGATCGTCGTTGTAACTATATCGAAGGGAACGAAGAAAAAGATATTGCAGCAACAGGTCGTAGTTTGCTGCATCATTCGACGTCGTAGTGGAATGCCACGTTTGGGACGTCGCTTTATGGGTATGCGTACATATGGATACGGCCACGCTCGGGTCCCGTACGATGCATTCGTAGGATGCGCACGAAAAATATATTCCGTTTCTCCTAGGGACGCGCCTACTCTCAAGAAGATCATTAATTTCCCCGAGACACTGCTGCTCTTCACGAGAGCTCGCGGAATTACATTAGAATATCGTTAGTGTTGTTAGAATGTTTTTACGAAGACAAAGACAAAGGAGTGGGGAGAGAGAGAGAGAGAGAGAGAGAGAGATGAGAAGAGTGAAGAAGCGATGATCGCGAGTTATGTTAATACAGATTGATATTTATAATATTTCCTCGGGGAAATATCAAAGGGGACAAAATAAAGATCGATATCCGTTCGTGTACTCGTTCGATTCAGTGTCAAACGAGCCTGATTGCTATCTCCGAGAGATAAAAAATTTTTAAGAAAACCGTACGCTTAATAAACGCGAAGTTGCGCAACTCGCGCGCTCATTCTTGCTAACCGAGCTCGAGTCGTTGATTTTGAGCAATTTGTCCGCGATCGGGCAACGCGACAGAGCGCAAATGTCAAAGCCGGGTATCGTATACAACGGTGCTTATAGTCCCTGTAATTCCAGTAGTTTCTAATCCGATCCAGTTTAAATAACGCAATCTATATATCTGTCAAAGGTGCGTGACAATCGCTTTAACGAGTACTAGATTATCATCCGAGCGCGTACGGTACAATTTTCAGGACAATATTTTTCGACGCGAAAGAACAGAGAACTACGAATCGAATAAATAAATTTCTATTTACAAGTACTTTGAAAAAACTGGACATTTACGTGGTGGGTTCGTTTGAGATCCAAAGAATCGTTTTCGAAAAGAATTCTTTGAAGAAGAAAAAGGAAAAACTCTGAAGCAGTTCTTTTGTAGTATAGTCCGATTGAAAAAGCTCGCTCATAGTCACACGTATAGGAAAAGAAAGAGAGAAAAAGAGAGACAGACAGACAGGAGAGAGAGAGAGAGAGAGAGAGAGCGGCAACAAAGTCGAGAGCGTGGCCAAACGTGGCTTTTTAAGTATTCCCGATAGTCTCGCGCACGGCCAGCCACGAATTCTTCGCTTAGGAGGGGCAGAAGTTTTGAGACGGTAAGGGAGACCCTCCAAAACCCATCTTAGTTAGAGGGTATTGACGTTGGATCTGTGCCTCAATGGACCATCCCACCTGCTTCGCTAGAAAGCAGAAAAAAGAAGGACACGGGGTATATTACGCGTACGCTCGATCGCTCGGCAATAAAAGAAAAACTACGCGTCTTTTCTGATCGATTACGAAAGAACCGCGTCCGCGTTTGTCAAGAGGCTCGACCTTTTTATTACGAGATCCTTTCGTACAACGATATGGCGCGCGAATTTAATGGAGCTCTCGTCTCGAAGACGACGACGATCTCGAAGAGAGGACAACGCGTGGTGTGAAGAGGACTCGAAGGCAGACGAGCGAAACGTGTAAGCGCAATTAGTAACCGTGCACGGTTCTAGAAGGTGAAGCGGAACCATCGTCGTTGTTTCAGAGCCATCGACTTTCCCTCTTAATGGCCGCCATTATCCAACTAAAACGAGGATCTCGCAGCATCGATCGTAATTACCGATCTTGAAGGCTTCGTAATATTCGCAAATCGAGTGGTAACGATGATCGCGAAGGAAAAGAAGAAACAGAAGAGGAAGAGGTGGAAGAGGAGAAGAGGCAGAGGGGTGGGGGAGAGGATCGAGCAACTCTCTAATAGCCGATAGGTGTTCGCTTCGTACATCTCGGGAGATGCTGGAAGGTCCAGAAGTCGAGGGAAAGGCGAGAGGCCTGACGTCACCGTCAGGAATGAGGTTAAACCGATGCTAAAGTCGCGCTCGAGCAGCAACCGCTATAACGCTGACTCTGCTGCTGCAGGATGCATACGAGAGAGACGCGATCCTGGAAGGAACTATAGCGTTTGAACGATCCTCCAAAGAGAGAGGGGAAAGAGAGAGGAGAGAGAAAGATTCGCGTAGATCCGCGATTGCATCACGAGCCTTACTCGCGCGTGCTTGCCCATCCTCTGCCAAGATCCACGATCGATAATCGATCGTTCCTCCGACTCCGGCGACTTTCGAGGAATGCGATTGCGACGTTCTCCGGAGCGCAAGAAACGGCGAAAGGACGAGTCTATAAGCTTCCTGTAACTCTTCTTTCTTCAAAACGGAGTACGGTGAATTGTAAAAAAAAAGTATCGTCGAGGAAATCTTGGAAAGCGAGGAGGAGCTTTTCGGTGCGCCCGATAACGTTATCGGCTGATAAACTCGGTACCTGGGAAAGTGTGAATTTCGAGGAGAGAAGATAGAAGGCATGTTTATTGCCGCGTATCGTTTACTCTTCGTCAAATTTGTTTAAGCGAAGCGTCGCTGCCCTTTATCAGTAAGTAACACGCCGAGGCGTAACGTTACATACATCCTACGTGTTTTACTGTACGCGGTATAGCGGTAGCGAGAGAGAGAGAGAGAGAGAGAGAGAGAGAGAGAGAGTGGCTCGTTCGTGTCACCCCTGTTAAATCTTCCCAGAGACGTTCTCCTTAGACCTATCTCTCTTTTTTTTTCTTTATAGAATTATAGCCTTTCTTTT
>JAIFRP010000008.1:1077824-1093515 GCA_032403825.1 Odynerus spinipes | reverse complement strand
CATTTCCGAAGGGTGGGTGGGGGTGGGCGAGTTAGGAGAGAAGAAAGCGAGCCGTAAATCCGAAAAGCAGGGGAGAGTCCCTTCGAAGGGACGAACGAACGAAGGATGCCGGCTACCAGCGCTATCTCGATATGCCATCCGTAGAAGCCTTTGTCTTAGGGAGCGCACGAGTTCGACCGTATAAAATGCGCTGCCCTTTCGCCGAGAGGGTCCAGATTGTAGGGGGTACCAATAGCGGGCTGGCACCTTTTCTCCGATGTCTCGTACCTACATGTATATAGGTACATATATAGGTGTACATGTATACACGTTGGTACGTACATTACATACATACATACATACATACATGCATACATTCCTACGAAGAAAAAGAGAGAAGGGAGACGACTTTCTCAGGCGAACTTCTCTATCTACGGAGCATCTCCTCGAGAGTAGCACGGACGAACTCATGCTGACCTCGGGGGCTAAAGATTACGAGGCCTCGGCACGACTAGAATTCGAGCTCCGACAGGACGACGCGGAGAACGCGATCCTCTTCCTTTTCTTTCATGCCGAGAGGAATCTCGCGTGCTCCTCCATCGTTGCCTTCTTTTTATTCTTTTCATTCTTCGTATTCTTCTTGTTCTTGTTCTTCTGGTAGAGAGATAAGAAAGAGGTCGAAGCGATCGACGTAGTACCATTACTCTCCTACCGTATTTACTCCGCCGTTACTCGATTTACTTCGCCATTGTCCCTGGTCAGTGTGTCGTCCAAGAGACGACGCTTTTCCATGACTATAGAAACGAACTTCCTTTGCCTCGAATTTTACGACGCATCGTCCCATCGTATTTTGTATCACGAGCCGTAATCATTTCCTGTGGTGCGTGGGCTAGTCAAAAAGTCAAGGTGAACCGAAAGATCCGATTTTCTAAAAAAAAGCCTTCGACCTTGCGAAATCTTCGCTTTCGTCGAAGCGTCGAAGCGTCGAAGCGTCGAAGTTGTAGCATCGCTTCGCGCTCGATCGCCATCTACCCCTTTGTTTTATTTTTCTTTTCCACCTGTGTCGCTTTTACACACGTTTTTTTCTTTCTCACTCGCTCGTTCTGTTTCCAAGCTTTCCTTTCCACGTATTCACGCACGCACGCACAACGTAGCGTACGCGCGAATACGTGGGTCGTTCGAAATGAAAGGTGGACCGCCCAGTAGGTAGGTAGATATCTACTATACCAACCTCGGATCGCGAGCTGCTCGTTGCCTCGTAATTACGACGATTATACTCGCTTTTTATGATTGCATCGCGAATGCGGGACCTACATATGCCTCTTTCGCTTTTACGTAAATACCTGGTCGAGCGGAACGCGATCCGTGATCGTCCCTTCCTCCATCATCCGCTAGGATACTATAATCCTACCGAGTTTCGATTCGAATTTACACCAGTCTCGTAATTTCGTCCTAGAAACGATGGCGATCTTCTTTCTAAGTTTAAACATCTAAAAACTAACATTTGTTATACATGGGTAGTCGGATCGCGTTGGTACAAAAACAAATTCCAGATAATTTTCAAAACATGTTAAACATGTTATGGGCAAAGTATATTATATATTGTAATTCGGATACTCTATAGAATGCCTAGACAATATATATATATATATATATATATATATATATAATTCCTAAAGTCATCAGACTTTGTATAAAATAAATTAATTTTCTGGGCATTATATCAAATGCACAGACACAGTCCAGACAAGACCCAGGCAGTCTATGAAATGGCTAAGTAAAGTATATAAAAATATTTAAATTTAACCCTCTTCGGTCGTATTTTTCTCAAACGTAGTATGTATTACGCTAGTCGAAATTATTTTTTATCTAAACATGTCGTGTGCAGAGAAATTAAACAGACTTCTATAAATTCTGCAAATGTTATTCTATGGCCGGAAATTATTTATGTATTCAAAAACAGTAATACTATTTTAATTTAAGAGCAAAAATAATATCTTACAATTTTACGTTGGCAGCTGAGACCTAATATACGACGAAAGGGTTAAACAAAAGTCCATACATTGCCTGGGTTTGGACATTCTATACAATTCCTAGGTATAATTCCTAAGTATAATTCCTAGGTATAATTTCCAGGTATAATTATAATTCCTAAAATCATCAAGCATCGTACAGAATGCCCGAACTATATACATTTCTCGTAACATATACACGATGATCACCTGCACCCTTCCTAATTGATTTCCTAGCGAATATTACGAGCCCCACTAACCATCATAACTAATATCGATTTTTTCTACGACGTCGCACGAAATATTTCTGGTCCGACGCTGATACAGAGTCTCGTAGACGAAGAAAAGGAAGCTGGCGAAAGAACGGCCGTTAGGTTCGGCGCGCGCACGCGTCGACTCGGGCACGAGCGCGAAGGTGTGCGCGTCCAGATATGGCCGCCGCCGGCGGCGCACAGTACCGGTCCAGCGTCTCTCCTGCCTCCACTGGAGAGTCCTTGACGCCTACCCTGTGTGTACTTTACCTCACGGCTTGTGTCTCCTCGCGAACGCCAGCCGATTCCCCCCTTTGACGCAGGTTCCTTAGTCCGTCGATTGGATATCTCGTTTCTTTCAAATCTTCGCCCCTTTTTCACCCTTTTTCACCCTTTTTGTTCGAAAACACGAGCGTGGATTTGTTAACACTTTCGGACGTTCGTATTTCAAGGGATTAAAGGTGAAACTCGGTTCGTTAATTTTCTCGCTGAATAAGCGGAACGAACGGCGTTGCATATTAATTCTCGGATCTCGTAGAATTGCAAATCATGTTTTGCTTCCCAGTGATAAAAATGGACGACGCATCTTAGAAGCGAGAAGGTATAATTAATTCCATGAAGTATCGAAGCACCTTGTTAAAAAATATCGATTTCCTAGTAAACCCCAGTTCCTGAAGAAATCATGAAATCCGTGAGCTATCGAAAGCTAATAACGCTTCGTGATTACGTAGACTCGTTCTATCGAAACACGTAGATATGTATCCACGTATGTAACATTTTTACCGTTTCCAAGATTACATTCGTTTCCTCGCTGATTATCCTTAACACGGTATAATGCTTCTGTAATTTCCGATCGTCACAGACGCAACTTTTACCACACGAGTAATTTACGGTTCCCGATCGATCGATCCATCGACCGATCGAATGAAGACGCAACCGAGGCGGAATTGCCCGGCTCGCCTTAATTATCCGGAGCAGGCGCGAAGTCGGATCGATTCGAGGTAAACAGCGAAGAATCCTGCGGTTTCTCGAAAGTCGTGGATTGGCGTAAGTCCGATGTCATCGGGAGGATTTCTTGTCATTCAGGCAGGCAGCTTCCATCGATGGATTCGCCGGTGGTTTCTTAGACGCGTGTCTCACCTTCTTCTTCTTCTTCTCCTCGTCCTTCTGCACCACCACCACCACCACCACCACCACCACCACCATCATCACCATCACCACTGTGCCGTTCCTTCTGCTCTTCTTCGTCCTTCCGTTCCTTCCTGTCCACCACCCTTTCTCCTCTGTCTCTCTCTTCTTCGGCTTCTCCCTTTTCTCGAAGCAGGTCGCTCGGTATGTTAATGTCATTCTTTCGAATCCCCTCGGCCCCGATTCGAGGTACTAGCCCGGTCTGGTTTTTCGTGTCGCCGAGGATGTCGCTTCTAATTGACGAGTGGCGGACGTATACGCGCTCCGAAAGAGAGAAAGAGAGGCAGCAGGGGCGAGGGGGGAAGAAAGAGAGTAGAAAAGAAAGAGAAAAGGAGCCACGGGAAGATAGAGAAAGAGGAAGAGGGTAAAACGGTGGACATGTGTCCGAGGTGTTCGAAGCAGAGTTCCGGCGTGTCTTATTATACGCTGAAGAGCTCGATATTTTCGACGGTTCGCGGCAAACGCTGAGCTGGGCCTGGGAGTAAAAAAGAACGCGACACGCTCCTTTCTCTCTCTTCCTTTCTCCCTCTCTTTTCTTACTCTCTTCTCTTGGATATTTCACCGCGCGAAGAAAAGTCCCTGGGACGTGTCTCGAATCGCGCGGGGAGAAACCATCGCGTTAGAGAAACTACGCTCTCGATTCCGTGCAAAAAATGGAGATATCGGACTTTCCGCGTTCGATATACACATACCTACGTGCTTATTACTTCGCGTCCGCTTGTATAATTCTCGGTGAGACATGCTCGAGGCCTCGAGCGAGACAAATCGAGTGAAAAAGTGCTCGATGAGAGATTATTAACGTTTAGCCTCGGTTTCGGTGGTCACGCTCGACTATAAACGGGCTTTTTTCTTGGAATCGAATCTGAACGCGTAAAATCGTAATAGGAAATGTGTTATCGCCTATAAGTGCCTGAACCTTTTTATTTCTTTACTTCGAATGGGCCTAGCTACGTTAGACTTGCCTAGGGTCTCTTGCAAAAGTAGCACCTTCTTGGAGAGCACCAGGGAGATAAGAAGCTCGACTCCTCTTGCCTCGTCGTGATCGACGAGCGACGTTGGAGAAAGGGCACTCACGTTCCATCCTTCCAGCTCGAACAAAGAACCTTTCGTGAGTACTACGAACGAGTGGGTTCTTCGAGGTGAATCGAAAGCACACCGTATGCTAAGAAATTCTTTGTGGTAGTCTTTAAAAAAATCTAGTCGGAGAATTCTATTAATTCTTTTCTTTTACGATAACGTATGCGTGTTTTTTAAAATATCCTTGGTCTTTATCGAATTTTATCATTAGCGATTAACCGTCCATAGTATCTATTATTGTAAAAATATTTATTCGCAAAGATAAAATAGTACCGTGCATACAAAGCCGTGGAAATTGAATAAACTATGTTTCACCTCCTATCAATAGAGAATAAAAATGATTAATAACAAAGGAATACGGTGTAGAGTCAAAGATGTCACGAACGTGGGCGAATCTTGCCGTCTATGGTTCTCTACGTTTCTCTCTCTTTCTCTCTTTCCATCTTTCGAAGGATACCAGTCGCGCATCTACTAATAAATGCTCGCGGTAGACGCGAGTCGGTCGCGCGACCGTTGGGCGCGTGGGAGAGAAATTGCGAGAGGATCGATGGCTTCGCGAATGAGGTGGAAAGACTAAGTGTAGGAGAATAAGAAGAAGAAGAAGAAGAAGAGGCCGAAGCTGTGAGTTTGTATTAGAGGTGGAAAAAGCGATCGGTGGCCCCCGATCTCGTGACGTCGTAGTAGCAAGTACGTTAAACAAGTAGGTGTTCTCCTTTCGAGTGGGTGTCGCTCCTCCTCGCTCCTGCGTTGCAACGGTGACATCATCGCGTGCGTAGTCAGCTGACTCGACATAGATGGAGCGAAAGAACGGAGAAAAGTCTTGGGATATAATTAACACGCGTTAATAATAATCGTTGCGTTGTTACGCGTCGATCTTTTAACACGTTGAACGCCACAGGGGTCACCGGTGACTCGCACTTAATTTTATACAGATTGCATTTGAGTCGCTTGTATGTATTGTTTATTGTTATTTATGAAAATGTGATTAACAGTGTTGGAAGTCTAGGGTCCGACATAAAAGATGCGATAATGAATATTTCCGTATCTCCGTTTTAAAAAATATTGTAAATAAAATTAAAAACCATTCGAGTTTGGGCAAAATCGATGTGGCGTTCAACGTGTTAACACTTTCCAGAGTACTCGATATTATACCCGACGATCACGGTGTATTAAATCTCGAAGTTAGCAAGAAGAGAGCGGACGAGAGGAGAGAATTCATCTAAAATTCATTTAGCCACGCGACACCGTACCGTAGATTTCGCGGTGAACACCAAAACGATCCCGACGAGTCGAACTCGAACGACGAGCGTGGTAGCCAAGCTACCTACGACGAAGCGCGTAGCAAGAAAGCCGAACGGCTACGGGGAATACGGGGCCGATAGTAAATTCAAGTAAGACATTGTCCCTCGATCCCTCTCCGCTCCTTTCGAACAGGGTGGTCCACCAGGAGCGACGCACGTCGCCTCCGTCGCATTCCCATTGCTCGTATAACGAGCTCTCCGGGCGCACTCGCTTTCTCTCTCACTCTTTCGCCATAGCTCCTGGGTGTTCCACGCGTCAAGCGAACTGTATCTTCGCAGGGAGTGATCCCTAACCTGAATAAATTGCATTTCATTGCCCGGTGAATCGCCATTTGCCGAAGACCCGGTGGTCGATTCTTGATGATCTAATCAAGAAGGTGCACCTTTTATCCGTGGATAGCTGTTATTAAGAAAGAGAGTGAGAGAAAGAGAAAGAGAAACAGAGAGAGAGAGAGAGAGAGAGAGAGAGAATAGAGCGTTTATTACACCCGGAGGCAAGGAGCCCATATGGGTGACTAGAGTAACAGAAAGTATACATGGTAGAGTAAAGATAAACAGATGGAAGTGTACAAAATAATCAGAATAGAGATACCGAAAGAATATACAGTCATCATATCAAAAGTGAAGGATAGAGTATGATGTGACAATGAGAGAAAATAAATAACGATAGAGAGTAAGCGAGTGCAGTAGCTTAGCAGAGCATCAAGCGGTGATATTAGCACTATACCTAAGGTTAATACTATTGTACAAGGTAAAGTATACGTACATAAGTGTAGGTACAAATAAGCATGTATATGTATAAAAGTAAATGTATTATGTATAAATGTATGTATAAAAGAGAAAAGAGTAAAAGTAAAAAGCAAAGCGAGAGAGAGAGAGAGAGAGAGAGAGAGAGAGAGAGACACCTGGGCTTTTAAGTCGTCGCTATCACGGCTCGCGGCGCTACCTTCGATTACTCGCGCGCATTCGGATTACCCTGAGACACGTCGCCTGACCGATCGATGGACGGACGCCGAGAACGCGTTCCCACGGCGCGGCGCCTCGAGAACGCCTCGCGACCTCCAAAGCGATCCACCTTGAAAGCACCGCGCGAGTAAACGAAGATTCCTTTCTTCGTCTACTACGCAAGGGATATCTACCACTCGGGATATTCGAAAAGCGTAAACCTCGTTAGAATGGAAAAGCTGTTGCCGCTCGTAGCAGTAGATACGATCGAGGGGGTGACCCTCTCACGGTAATTCGCTCCGTACCACTCGAAGCGGCTCGAATGCCACCGCATTAACGCAAATCGTCGATACGCAATGGCACGCACTAACGTTAACCCCTAACGTCATTGCCTCTGGCCGATCCGCATTCTCGACGAACCCTCCTTTCCTTTGCTCTCTTCGGCATCGACTCTTTCGTCTTTTCACGAGCTCGCGAGTCGCGCGTGGAAAAACTTGGTCCCGAACATGCTCTCGTATGCAGATGCTGTTTGTTCCCAGCTGCGTTACTTAAAGAAATCAACGTTCCGAGGTATGCGAATTTCTTATCTCCGTGGTCGGAGACTGTGCACGTTGGTAGGATCGTTACGATGATTCTTCGAATTATTCTCCGGTGACGGTTATTTATTATCGTTTTTGGATGGGAAGATAAATGGTGACAAGAGACGAGAACTCGTGGAAAAATCGATGGCGTGAGAGATTTTTATTTTTATGCAATGATTATAGTTTAATTTTACGAATAAGATTACTAAGAATTAATTTCACAAATATCTTATCTCAGATACGATGAACGTTGTTAAATCACACGTGACCATTCCACGCCGAAACGAGTGTCTATCTCATAAAGTATCTCTTACGCGGAACGAATAAGGAAAACGAGCGAGAGTGAGAAAGAAGACTGGAGGATTTCGATTCTCATTACAGATACGGCCGAGAGAGCGAACGGAGGCGCGCGCTTCATCGGCTCGCGCTTTAATCGGCTCTCGATTACATTCGACACGGGAAATGCGCGCGCGATGCTACCAGATAAACTCGACGTTGGAAAAAAAGAAAGAAAAAGGGAATAGAACGAAATGGACATTGACGAATGACGCGAGCAACGATCGGATAAAAACGATGAACGATATCATACGATAGGAGGTAAAAACGGAATGAAATGCAAAAAGTTGAAGCCTCTCGCGACTTTTTCCCGAGCTCGCTGGAGATAGGAGAGAGCTCGGGAAAGGAGAACGAGACTAGTAACGCTTCTGAAATCTACGATCTCCGCTACGGTCTCGATGTTTTCGTCGTTGTCGTCTACGTAGTTTCCTAGCGTCGAGCGATTCTCTTTCTCTCTCTCTCTCTCTCTCTCTCTCTCTCTCTCTCTCTTCGAATAAGAGACGGATAAGACAAGGGGGAGATGCAAAGCCGATAGCACCTTGACGCGACAATGGTCTATTCGTTACTTCGCGCGTTGCACCCGACAGAGGGACACGAGAAAAAAATAGAAAAGTCGAGGGATCGAGGGAGGCGACGAGAAACTCGAGGATAGGCCGCGTTTGTCAACGCGGAGGACGCCGCTACCGTGGAGGTCTTTTCCTCTCTTTCCCTCGAGGGACGCGCATGATCGGGAAGGAGAAAGTTCCGTATTAGGAGTAGCTCCTTCGTTATTTTCAATAGATACTTCCGATCTGAATATTTCTCGATAGATCGATGCAGTCCGGTGCAATCGGCAATCGGCCGAGTTTCTTTTAGTGTCCTGACTATTTTTACTTTTCTGTCATCGAATTTATTAGGTTCGTTACGATCTATCTTGTATGTTTTAATAACATTATATTTATTATTACGTTTTCGCGTTCGTTAATTTTGACCGAACAAGTATCGTCATCTTTTTTTACGACGATAAACGCACGAAACGGGACGAAAATTATCCCGTTGGGAGAAGGTCGATCTTTCGGTATAAAACACGTATGTAAAACAACGACGACGTTAATGTTCGACAAGAGCTCGCGCTAAAATGGCAACAGGACTCGTGAGCGGCAACGAGAAGGGATAAGATGGGACAGAATGGGACAGGACAGAACAGTAAGGCCGCTCGCGGAGACTCGCAAAGCAATTACCCCATTACCCTACGGTAGACGGAGCGAATTACGCCAATATATCGACGACATCTGACTTCTCTTGTTCCGCTTCCTCCCTCGTCCTCCCTCGCGGACGTGCTCGAGCAAAAGCGAGAAATTCCAGCGCATTCCTGCGCGTCCCTATAAAGTAATCGATTTATAGTGCAGCGACGTACCAATGTACGCGCAATTAATGCTAAAAGGTTGCATACTTCGAAGAAATACTAAATTATATACATTCTTTTCGTTTATCGTATTATAAAAATGAATTTGATTTTTTTAAGCTATACACAATTGATTTTTTAAGGTTTAGGAAAATGATCGAACTTTTCTGTAATATTAATATTCGATTTATTCGAAAACCGACGGCGAAGGAATTAAAAAAGAACTCGCATCGCGTAAATGTATATCTCGAAAATTCCGAAAGTTATGCCACTCCGCGCGAGACAGTGACATCTTTGACATTCAGAAATCTTATTTACCGTCGACTATGCCGTTGAACCACGTGGAAAAAGCTTAGGCGCGCAGAGGTAGGGGGAACCGCGAAAGAACGGCTTAAAGTCGGCGTTTACGCTTTAAGAACCCTTGATGTTTCTATAATTTCGCGACTTAAGCGTCTCGTGTGCTCTCTCGAGGAGGGACGAACGATTCTCGAGCGATTTTGTCGTCGCTCACGATTCTCGCGAGCGACTGGCACCGTCCTAAGAGGATTACCTCCTTGGAAGGAGCCGATTTTGCGACTTTATCGGGCTTCTCCCGCTTTTCTTTTCTCTTTTTCTCTTCTTACGCCATTCCGAGCATCTCTCTCTCTCTCTCGCTTCCAAAAAGACTTTTAGCCCGTCCATCGAAAAGGATTAAGTGCTCGGACAGAGAGAAACACGTACGAGTCACGTGAAAAGCAAAAGAAAAACCAAAAAGAAGAGAAAGGGAGACGCAACCTTGGCTGCAACGAAGTGCAAAGTGACATCGGATGAAATTTACAAGGTGTTCGGTATGCGGCACTTCTTTTTTTTAATCTTTCTTTAAAGAAGGACTTTCGGAAGGATTAGCCGAGATACGTATCGCGCGTGGAAATATGAAAAATAGATGATAGCCGAAGGAAGAACGTCGACTCCCGTGCGAAGCGTACTTTTCGAGATAACGAATACGGTACATTTGAGAAGGAGAGAGATAGATAGACAGAGATAAAAGGAAGAGTATAAAAGAACATCGGCCGAGCGGTATTTTTCTCGTAGCGCCGTATAAGTCGATCGTCCCTGATCGGGCTGCGGGATGCGGGAAAGGCTCTCGGGGCCGAGGCGACGATCCGTTGCAGGTAATAAATAATACAAAAGTTGCAAGCAGTCGGTAGTGGTAGAGTAAGAGAGAGACAGAGATACAGCAAGAGAGAGAGAGAGAGAGAGAGAGAGAGAGCGGCGTGCCGTAGCCATACCATGCCGTGCGTCTCAAGCGCATAATTAAAACAAACAAAGGACGATCGGAAGCGCATCGAATCGAAGGAGTAGCGGGATCTCGTCGTCCTTGCGCGATCTCATGGCGGCAACGCGCGAACTGCTAACTCAAAAGAGACAGAGACAGAGAGAGAGAGAGAGAGAGAGAGAGAGAGGGAGTCTCGGAAAGTTCTTTTCTCTTCTCGTTCGAAGGCAGTATTCAACTTGTATTTCCACTATACGGCGCTCGACCGTTTTACCGATCTAACCGTGAATTTACGAGAGTAGAAAGGGCCACTTAAGGGCCAACATCGATGAAGTATACCGTACTTATAGCACGCCCGTGGATACACTGGAATCCGGCTCTTTGATGATCGTAACTTGGATACTTTTACGAGCACGTTGCGTTAGCCACGCGTTGTATTCTCGCTATGCTCTCTGCTATGCCTCCTTATACACATACATATATACATACATAAATACGAAAGCATTATGCAAATGACGAGACCGAATACGTGTGTTGCGTAAGTGAGAGTCATTAACCGAGAGGGTTGCTCGCTTCGAGAGTGGTCCTTGTTCTTCGAACTTTCATGCATAGTTTTAACTTTTTATTATTATTTCTCGTCTTTTATTTCTTTTCTCTTACTTTTTAGATAATTTAACAAATGTACGATTCAATCAATTCTTCCGTCGCTTCTTTTATTTAATTTTAACGTCCGAAGTATCAACAGCGAGATTCGTCGAGGAAGAGTTCGCAAGATTTCCTGAGATATGGCTCCTCTGCTCGGAGATGAACGATGAACCAAAACGGAGGGTTGTTCCTTGATATTTATAAGGAATTGCCGGGAACGCCGTGATAAATCAAAACTGCGTAAGGTAGGGCCGCGAGGTTGAACCGGACCCTCGTGGGGTCAGATCGACGTAGCGTTGCGACGTGGAAGGAGAAAAAAGAAAGATGGAAAGGGGGAAGGAAGAGGAGGTAGTTCGGAGAGGAGGAGGAAGAAGAAGAGAAAGAGCCGGGAGATCCAAGATGAATGTCGAGTGGTGGTAGAGGGAACCAGAACTCATCTGCATTCCACGGGATGAACGATGTTCTCGGCTGCTCTCGATAATTAACGGCCTTATCGCCAGAAGTTACCTGTGCGTGAACTTTACACTTTCTATCCGATCATTTCGTTTTTTTCTTTCCCTTTTTCTTTTTCTTACGCACTTAATAATAAGAAATTCGTACGAGTGATTAATTATAGCGAGCTCGAAAGAAAAGACCGAGGAATCAATGAATCGCATCTTCGGTTGCTAAAGAAACGATTTTTTTTCACCATACGAATCGAGAGAAATAAAAAAAATCGGGACAAAGAGTGGACTCGCACCTGAATCGTCGTAAATGCAACAACGAAAAGTAACGAAGAGAAAGAGAGAGCAAAAAGCCCCCGATAAAAGTTCGCTTAACCCCGAGTCGAACTCTCTCTCTCTCTCTCTCTCTCTCTCTCTCTCTCTCTCTCTCTCTCTCTTGAGATGCATTACTTGGAATGACTGGCAAGCTGGTGGAACGGGGTTATGTTCGCAGTAAACGCCTGCGTAATAATGGGTTTCGGTCCTTGGCACGCACCAAGGCGCCCTTCGATGATGAAGCCCCACCCCGTAGCTAAGAATGGACTTTATGCCGGGACCAAAATTGCTGCCAGCCACGAATCGGAATAATGACGGGTATCGCGATGCACCGATTGCACGACCTCGAGCCTTCGCTTGCCCTTACTACGGTGCTGTCACGCGGCTTCTCTTCTTTTTCTTTTTTATCGACGGTGGCTTACTGTATTAGCTAATGAATTTAATGGACAAATTTGGTAATTTCTTCTTTAAAATTCTAATTTAACATGTACGACAAATTCGACCATATATATATATATATATATATATACAGGGTGTCTGGTTCCGAGGGCCCCAACGGGGAGATGCTTGTTTAATGGACAAATCCAAGCAAAAATATTGAAAATTGTTTAAATAAATTCCGCATAGTTAACGAGATAAAAATTATTATCCCGCCTATTATCTCGCCTAATATTAAGATCAAGTGGGACGTCTTAATACACCGATCTCTCTGATTGGCCAGTCTTTGTTTGTTAATATCTCGTTAACTATGCGGAATTTGCAGACACCCTGTATATATATATGTATGTATGTATGTATGTATGTATGTATGTATGTATGTATGTATATGCATACTTTGTTATAAAATTTACGCGTTTACACGATCCTTTTTCTTTCTTAAACGTAGTACAAAAAAGAACACGAGTTCCAGATCTTCCAGAGATATCGATTGTAAATCCCCCCCCCTTTCTTCATGGCCAGTTAGCCCGATCCATACCCTTTCCTTTCTCCTTCGTCATCTTCCCTCCCAAACCCCCGTTCCTTCGGGCCCCATTTTATCTTTCGGATCCCGGCGGCCTCGTTTCGGGAACCATTGTCTGCGGCACGTTTCAGGATGCCGGTGCCGGCTTTAATGAGAATTTTAATTATCCAATCCTGCGCGCTCGTGGCCCGCCAATAAAACGTAAAAACGTTCGAAAAGCGCGGTACTCTTGCGCAAAGCCGTATCGAAGTCTCCTCTATACTCTATAGTGACTGTGCATCCTTTCGAGAGCCAAGTCATTCGGGAATTTAATTATACATGTGTATAGGAGGAGTTAATGGAATAAAGCTTCGTCGATCATCGCATCCTACGTATTATTCGTTTATTCTTTTCTTCGTTAAAGACAAAGTTACAGAGAATATTGGTACGTGATAATTTGGACGTCGATAAACGGGATTCTTAAGCTTTTTACGATCTCTACGGCTTTTTATCATCGGTCTTCTGTTTTGAACGTTGCAACCACACGGAGTACACCAATTCTTTGTCCGATTTTTTCGGATTTACAGATCGGTCGGCTGACTTTACACCAATTTCCTCGAGCTTATCCAAATCGATGGACTTTGTGGAATGTGCACTCGATTTTATCATATTGGGCGAACTCGGGCCGTTGGAACTTACAGGGCCGGAAGGTATTCCTGTATTACTTTGAGATCCCGAGGAATCGCCTCTGTTTTTATTCGTCTTTGGTTCTAGTAAATTTCTAGGTGGCGAGGTATTCGACTTTGACATACGCTTGTAAGACACGTTTTTTGATTTCCTCTTCTCCATGTCTTTCGATGAACGTCGCACGATCGTTCCAGCAAGCGGTTCCGATGGTTCGATAATATTCTTGGTGCTCTTTCGAGTTGATTTCGAAGGTTTCGGAACCACCGTGCCTTCGAAAGGTTCTCTGACGTCTTCGTCAAATTTGTACTCCGTTTTAACGCTCTTGATATTTAGGGAGTCTTCCTTAACGGAAACAGGTTCTTTATTCGTTGAATTAGTCGTTGGTGATTCCTTGACAACATTTTGGTATGGGATACTACGGTCCTTCGATCTCTGCCAAATCTTTGGTATTTGTTCGTTCAATGATTCATCGCTGGTTATAACCTTCTCCGTTTGTACGGGTTTCGAACTGATTTCTTTACGGACTTCGCTCGGTTTTGGTGGTGTATTAACGTTCTTGGTATTTACAGATTCTTCTTTACTAGCAGGTACTTCGTTGGTAAAACTAGATTTGGGAGATACCTGATCTTTTGCGACATTTGTGGACGAGATACGATCCTTTGTTATTTCCAATATATTAAATGTTTTTTCAAACAACGATTCTACATCCACATCCACGCCAACGTTTTCCGGGTTTACAGGCTTCTGGACGATTTCCTTTTTAGATTCTTGAGAAGTCACAGGATCCTTGCCTTTATCTAGAGGTTTGTCTTTCGCCAACACGGTTTCTTTCTTCGCCTCATCTTCCCTGATGTCAGTGTTTCTTGGACTATATTTTATCGGATTTAGCTTGCTGACGTTAATCGATTGCGCGGATTGATTGGCGTGGATGTCATTTTGTGTACCTAAACGTAGATCTTCTTTTTTGCTTTCGCTAATCGTTAAAACGGTTGAATCACTATTTTTCGTTATTTCCTTTCTTGTTATAGCGTCGCTCGTCCTCGCGGTAAATTTTGGTCGAGGTTTAAACTTCTCAGGCTTCTTCCTCGACGGCACCTTAACACCATAGTCTATCAACGTCCCGTCTTTCTTCTTCTCGATCGGTTTCATGGAATTCAAAATTTCCTTCATTTTCGAATCCGCAATATCTAAAGTGTTCGCCGATCTGACTTGCTTCGTTACGCGGCTCATGGAATCTTTTATTTTAATATCTGCTTGCAAATTCAATTTTCCTTCGGATAACACGTTCGGAGATGACGTGTTTTTTGACAGCGTATTTTCTGTTCTTTTCGACTCGACACTGCTCAACGTGGCATCGACCTTCGGTACCTCTTTAATCGATACACTAACGTTGTCCTTTGCAACGACATTCTTCGTACTCTCAACTTCCTTCGTCGTGGTCGCATTCCTCGTTTCTTTCTTCAAAGAATCTTCGTTCCGCTTACTTAACTTTTCCTCGGTGATCTTAGGAGGACTGGAAAGTGACTGACGATTGGTTTTCTCGTTGACACGGGGAGAATCGTGGCGTGTAATTGGAACGTTTTCGCTTTGGAACATACTCGAACTTGTCGACGTCTTTTCAGTGTCACGCACTTTAGACGACGCGTTTGTCGACTCTTTTGTCTCGTACTTCTTCTCCTCCACCTTGGATTCCTTCACCTTGGGCTTAGGTGGATCTTGTGACTTTGCGGGAAGTGGTTTCTCCTCCGGAGACGCGCGAATGGATTCCTGCGTCGTCTTCGGCGTCACTTTGTCCATGGGACTGAAATCGTTTCTTTCTTGTTCCTCCGTCATGTTCGGCGGTGTTGAATAACTTCTGTAATAATCCTCCTCTTTCTTTAATTTAACGTACGCATCCGAGGATGTCCACCAGGGTGACCACTTGGGCGAGAGACGTTGATCGAACGTGTCCGTCTTGGAAGATCGATTATTCATCGTGGGTTTCGTTTTAGTCTCATCGGTAGTCCTTGATTCACGTTTGTTACCAGATGCTGGAGGTTTTGAACCATCGGGGGGTTGATTCGAGCCACCTTTCGGTTTCCCAAAACCAGATGGATTTCCACCGGAGGATTTACCAGTCTGTTTAGAGATGATGTCGGCCAAAGACTTAATATTCTCTTTTTCGGAAGCTGATTTTACACTCTTGTCTTTAGGTGGTTCCGCTTTTTTCACGGTATTGCTAGTAACAGTTTTTACCGGTTGGATATCCTCTTTTTTCACCGGTGGGATATTCTCTTTTTTCATCGCTGGAATATTCTCTTTTTTCATCGCTGGGATATTCTCTTTTTTCATCGCTGGGATATTCTCTGTTTTCAC
>JAIFRP010000008.1:1030389-1048049 GCA_032403825.1 Odynerus spinipes | reverse complement strand
AAATGTTCGATAAAGAAACCGAAAGAAGACAGAACGTTAGAATATATATATATAAAACCCGAGGACGGCGGATCGACGAAACAAGCGTATACGTCTGGGTTGCGAAGAAATAGTGCAAACGTTTTTCTTAATGTGCCATTTGCCATGGCTTGTAAATAAATTGTTACCTACGAATCTGTAAGATTTATCGAAAGTTTAGAGAGCTTTGGCGTACGACAACGACTACATAAGGCTAGGCAAACGATAATCTTTCCTTCTCTTCCCTTCACTTTCGGCAAATTCCATGTTCTTTTTTTTTCTTTAATTACGAAACTTTGACAATCGATCAAGAAAAATTCGTTTCTATAGTTCGACGCGACGAAATTCGACAGTCTCGTCCTTAGATAGGTACATACGTACATCCTTGCCTCGATGACTGACAAGGAGATCGATCGTTTCGAGAATTTTCAATTTTAGTGCGAACAGAGAACTATTTCTGGGATCCGGAAGACCCGTGAACGCTTGGATTGCCCGTTACGGAGAATCGTGCGGTTTGCCGCTGACTGTGATAAAAAAGACATTCTACTTTATCTTGGGAACACTTAAATATCGCGATGGCTATCCTTTTCTCTTTTTCTTGCCCTCATTTTCGTTACAATCCTCGAGAAAGTTTTCAAAAATATTTAACAATAAAAAAGAGAGAGGTAGCTAGGACACAGAAAAAATATTCCCAATACAGATAATACTATCGTGTCTCTACTTAAAAATTCTGTTTCGTTCTCTCTTTTTCCTTGTCCGGGTATATTGTTTGAACAATCCCCTTTCGACGCCTTTGTTATGCCATTGTTTTATCTCTTTTTTTAAAAAAAGCAACTCAATTAAATTGAGTTCAATCGAAATCCCCAGGTGACTTCGATTTTTTATACGAAACGCGATTGTAAATAAATTAGCGATTATTATTAGTATCCTAAGCGAGAACTTCCACAACGGTGGAAGTGGGAAGTACTTGAAAAAAGCATACGTAGTTTTATCGCCTAAATGCAAGCAGCCTGTATAAAGTAGTTATACAGTGACGCATCGTGTAACAGTAGGGTAGGACGTGCCATGTTGTACAGGAACGAAACGAAAGGACGATTAGTACGAATCTATTACCTGTGTATTTAAAGAAACATTTTTTAACGAAACCGGAGACTTCTTTCTTGGCCCGATACGTTTATATATTGTCGATCGATGTACGCGCATGCGCGAGATTGGTGTGTACGCGAAAGTGAAAACGAAATCTTCGAGTTGTCGCATCGGTACGTGCTCCTTCTGTGATAAACAAAAAAATGTAATGTGTACAATTAAAGAAGAAAAGAAAAGAAAAGAAAAGAAAAGAAAAAATGAGTTATCCATGTTTGCATTGTTGTAAAGGGAAAAAAGAAAGAGAGAGAAAGAGAGAGAGAGAAGATAAATTTGTTAAACGACCAATCTCGCCACGCGCGTAACACGATGTTTCATACGTAACGATGTAAGCCAGTACGTGTATTGTGTATATTGCGCTAAGTGTTACTAATTATTATTAATAACTTTTATTTTGTAATATATAGACCGTTGCGCCGCGCTGAGTGACAGAAGAATCGAGAAAAAGGAATGCACTTTGTTGTTAAAAGGAAAAAAAAGAAAAAGTATCTTCTAAATCTTTTATCTCGTTCTCCCTCGTCTCGCTCACCGCTTTTTCCTCATTTTTCCCTCTCTACTCTCTTCCACGTCCCTCCCTGCCACATTTTCCTCGTTTCTTCGATCATCTTGTAAAACCGACTGTAACCGAGCGCACGAACTGGAAAAAAGAAAAAAAATGTACATTGTAAACGGCCGGCGAGAACTATAGTTACGAGGAGTTGCATTTGCCATTCGGTTGTGGAGATAGAATTTATAGATCTTTATATTATCATTGTATATCGTTACAAAATATTGTAATAAAGAACACTCGACATTCTTATTCCCTCGTTACGTTTACTTCAAATGCCCTTTTATATAGAACGTAATGGCGACTTAATCGATTCCTATGTACCGTTTAAACCATTGTTCGCGATAATGCTACTTTCCCATTACGGTTTCTGCGTAACAATGATCAAGCGTTTTATTTCTTCCATTCGAAGTCATACACGCAAGGAATACAAAACACGCCGTGTCGTAAGTATTCGCGTGTTTTGTTATTGTACGTAAAAATCTTAATTTCGTTTTATCAGCAAGTAGTAACTTCGTTTTCCTCTTTCCTCATTGCTACGTCGCATATCAATCACAAACATCTGTGTAATACGCCACTTGTGGATAACGAATATTAATTCACGGAAATGCACGAAACTATAGCGAAAGAGAGAGGGAGAGAGAGAAAGAGAGAAAGAGGAGGGGACAAAGAGAGAGAGAGTAGAGTAGAGTAGTGTGTGTGTGTGTGTGTGTGTGAGAGAGAGAGAGAGAGAAGAATGTTGTGCAATGATTAACAAACAGGAGCTATCTATCTTCGTCGTTCAACTTCGCTCTTCAGTTGCGCACGAGCCGCCGTGCTCGTATTTCCTTCGTTATTACCCCGATAATGCTTTTGACTTTTCTGATAAAAAATTAAAATTGCAAACTGCCTGCGAAACGTAAAAATATCAGTATTCGTAATAGTATTAGAAGTTATTTTTAGTGTTACTTTTTTATCGTTTATATTTGCTCGGAGATATAAATGAACATATTTTAAATCGACCTTTGAAATCATAATTATAGGTAGGTGACATAATTATTTGATAATGTATAAACAGTGTACTCTTGAATCGTTGACGATGCCTCTTCGTTGATGTAGTAATAACATTCTTTTTTTTTAATAATATTGTCAATTACATTCACATTCAAATTAACGGATAAATTCTATCACAAAAGCGTGTACTTTTCCGATAGAATTATGAAGTGATTTTAGATATAGAATTCCGTTCTGTTAAGTATACGGGTCAATAGTAGGGATAAACATGCCTTATCAACGATAAAATAGATTACACTATCAATAATAAGGTACTTATAAATAATAAAATAAACAAATTGAACGGTTCGTAACAGATCAACGATGGAAGCCGTGAACGATCCATACTTGAGACATCTTTTTGACGGTGACCCGGTATTCAATGTTTATAATAAAGACGCAATTAATATGTCGGTCGGTGCACCCGGTCCCGACTTGCTTAAACAATGCGCAGAAATGATATCCAACGCGACACTTCATAGAATGGTGAGCGATCACGTTCTGTTATGAAACTTTGACACCTGCCAAGATTCATCTTCGCGAAACAAAGGTCATGAACATGTGATATCTCGTATCGTAGGAGGAGGAAAAGAAGGAAGGGAATTTTTATCTCTTCCAATACGGAATTACACCAGGATTATGGGAATGTCGCGAGGAGTTAGCGCAATTTTTGAGTAGACGATACGGTGATCCTGTAAAAAGAGAAAATTTGATCTTGACGTGCGGAGCGACGCATGGTCTTCAACTTTTGTTGACTAGCGTAATGTCGCCGAATGGTATTATATTTGTTGAAGAAGTTACATATATGATCGCCTTGGATGCATTTAAACAATACCCGCTGATGAAAATTATTACCGGTGTGTTATATTTGTAAAGGGAAAATTAATTTGATTTTTATAACATCTTGTATCGCATTTTGTTTTTCTTTTACGTAAGAACGTTTAAATATATAACGTATGTTATGCAGTACCGATGAAGGACGACACAGTGGATCTGGATGCGTTTGAGAAGATCGTAATTGAAAATAAAAAGGGTGACTTTTATCTGAACGATGAAAAAATATTCTGGGCTATGTTTTATACCGTACCGACGTATCATAATCCAACGGGAATGGTTCTCTCGCCTGGTAATAAGTTATTGTAGTTTTTTAAACGAACGTATATTAATAGAATTAAAAATATGTCTCTTATCGATGTTACTTATTTTTTTTTTCTTTTTGGCAGATAATTGCAAACGTTTAATCGACATAGCTCGAAATAATTCTGTGATGGTCGTTGCCGAAGACGTCTATAATTTGCTTCATTACGAGAACAAATTTCCACCGCACCGCTTATTTTTCTACGATGATCCAAATGATCCTAATTATAAAGGTGGTAACGTTATTTCTAATGGATCCTTTTCTAAGATACTCTCGCCAGCAATTCGGTTTGGATGGATAGAAAGCAGTCCGCGAATAGTTCATATCTTGAAGACTTCGTATGTAATGTATTCGCTCTCGAAAATGTTACAAAAATAGTTTGCAATAATCTTTTCTTTTCGTAGGGGTACGTTATGCAGCGGTGGTGCTACCAATCACTATGTTTCTGGTATTATTACTAGTTTACTTCAAGAAAAAGTCGAGGATGAATACCTGGACATGCTTATTAAGACATATAAGGTGCAATTGAAATTACAATAATAATAATATTAATTTACCGGGTAATTCAACGATGGAAAGACAAAATAAATTTTTTTATTCCTAGGAAAGATTAAATGCACTTTGTGAAACTCTGGATCGTTACCTTCCAAGTTGTTGCTTCTATCGTCGACCAAAGGGTGGTTATTTTGTTTGGATTCACCTTCCAAAAGGTAAAAATATGCTCCTGCAGCTTTTCTTTATATATTATTTGATATTTATAGAAGTTGTGTTATAAAGGTATCGACGGTATGGATTTCATTAAATGGTGCCAGAAGGAGTACAAAGTTTCGGCGATACCTGGTGCTCGGTTTTCATATACCGGCGAAGCTAAAAACTTTCTGCGACTTAGCATTTCTTTTCATCCTAAAGAAACATTAATTAAAGCTACGATAACATTGTGCAAAGGACTCTTAGATTACATACGAAACCACACCGATAGCAAATAGTTTGCAACTGAAACTACTAATTTGTAAAATATCAACATTATGTATAAAGTAAAGGTGTATATTAAACGATATGAATCCAATTATAATAGTATATATGATATATCACAAAGTATGTAAATGTTCATGTACATATGAAAGACTGCAGTACTATCCACTTCGTCTAATCGCATAAGAATTATGTTAAGTTAAGATAATAGAAAAAAAAACACGATGTTAAGAATAATCTGATTCAACCACAATATGTTTAATCACCCATTAATTCCTTCTGTTTGGTTTCTAATATTTTCTCAGCTTTGGATATATACTGATTTGTTAAAATTTCTACGTATCCTTGTACTCTGAAGAACGTATCTTGGGGTAGTTTTTCCAAATTTTTAAGTTTCTTTATTTGGTTGGTACGTATGTCCTTAATATCGTCTCGAGTTTTGATAAAAAATGATTTCGCACTTTTGGATAGATTCTCTCTGTATTCTTTCGTAACTCTACAATGTTTAAAACATAACGTATATATGTATGTAGAACTTTTAAGAAGCAATAAAATAATGTCGATACTTCGTAGGTTTATTTGTAACTTACTTAGGAATAGGAATATAGATCACAGTACCATCCTGCTGTGGATTTAAATTCATTTGATTTTTGGAAAGTATTTCAATAATGTTTGGAATAACTTGAGGAAATGCACTTGCATTCAGTGTAACCAATTTAGGCGTTCTACTAATTTGTACAAGTTCTTGAAGTAAATATTGCGATCCGTCAAAGGTTACTGTCAATTCTTCTATCGCTCCAGCTGCAGTTCTTAATGATACATTTTTTATAAAATTATTTTTTAACTTCTCTAGAACGTTATCTAATTGCATGGTTAATTTTGCAACGTCTAAAACTTGTCCCATCTCATTTAGATCAATATGTTGCGGCTGTGTACCCTTTTTCTTATCTTTCCCACGATCTTTACTTTTTGCTAATGCAACAGTAGTAGAAAATGTCTTCAAGTTTTCCAGTCTATTAGGATAATGGCATTTCTCAATAAGTATGTTATTATATTGTAACGGCAATAATGTTCTATGGTTTTTACCACAATATAAAATATTATTATTTTCTGATAAATGCATTGTCCAGCTGTGTTTCAACCTCACAGTTAATAATGGTATTGGCCTTAATAAATTAATGTAACGTCTAAATTCTATAAAATTTCGCATCTTTCGTTACGATATGACTTCCTTGTGAAATTTGAAGAATATAATCGAATAATAGAATATAATCGTATTATTGATACTATTAATAACACAAATTCATAACATCAGTTGAGAATACATATGTACACCATCGCATATTCATACAATCACATTTATATCTCGAGGTTAGATCACAGTGTATACAGTAGCGCTGCTCTCTTAATATTGTTTGCCAAATTAAAGTGCGCTTGAGCGAAATAAGTAAGTTGCCCAGTAACGCCATCTGATGTTTTTCTCATTTGCTCTATTTATTGGAGGCTGAATACGTTTCGAGAAAAGACTACTTACAAGTATTTCACTTTGCGTTGTGTATACTGTGGTTAGATCATGAAAATATAATACACAAATTAACCTCTGCTTGTTTTTTGTCGTAAATAGTAGTGGCGCTAATCTATTGTCGGTACTGAGCAAAAAATATCGTACATATAGTCATACACTTATAATTAATTTTAAGCAAAATAATCGATCACAATAACTAAACCAATTAAATAATCTACTGACGAAATTTAATATATCTTTTTGTATAATTAAATCATTTCGTTAGTTCTCCTTTTTTTGAAAATGATTTGTACATGTTCCTTGAACAATTATGTATACATATGAAGTAGCATTGCAAATCACGATCTTAAAGGTTGGTACTGCATTTAAAATATTTATGTGGTAGTGTTTCTTCTACATCCAATCAGTGATTGTTGGCTTTGTATAATAATTATCCATGCATATAGCAATCGAAGATAATTAATTATTTATCAATTTTTAAAATATTGCCATTGATTACAAATTTATGATTTGCTCAGAAGTAGAAGATTCCAATTCTATAGAACGATTTTAGAAAGGTGGTAACATATGTGCAAACTACCACAGACAGTGTAGTTATATGTGGTGAACTACGAATTTGAATGTTGATCATGATTTGAATTAACGCAATGATTATTGTGCATCGATTTTACTAAGTCAGGTTAAAGTTTTCAACGATAGTAATTATAGCTAATCATTAACTACGAAATATAGTTCTCAAAAAATGTAAGATTAAGTATTTCTTTTTTGGTTTTATTATTACGATGAACAGAGTTATATTTGTGTGGAACAAAGAAAAATTAACACATGGTTAAACATTAGAACATTTACATATATAAGTATACAACTGGGACTAACAATGCTTTACAATTTGTAGCGTTATCATACAGATAATTCTGTTTACATTGTAATTCATTGATGTAATCGTCTTAGAAACGATTAAATTAAAAAACTGATAACACGTGGTATGACTTATAAGTTATCATATATGACATCTTTGTATCGATACTGCTACTATTGACAGTCTACTGTGCCCTAATTTTATTGACATTGTACATCAAACAATATGAACAAAACACCGGTATCGATTCTTCAAGAGATGATGGTAAAAAAGCATATGGTTCCTGATTATGTATTAATACACGACGGCGGAGGTACACATATGAATACTTTTACATATCGAGTTACATGCGAAGGACTCAGTGCAACAGGCACTGGACGTAGTAAAAAAGATGCCAAACACGAGGCTGCAAAAGCTATGCTGGAAACAATAGCAGCTCATAGAGGTTATCCACAATTACCAGCATCGCCGGCACAATCTCCTGTCAGGACGCCTTTACCAGCTGCTGCGCCAGCTTCTCCAAGAATAGGTGCAAACGTGCCTTTTGTAAATGCAATAGGTGCCTTGCAGGTCTACTTTCATTTACTATAAAATTTCATATCGATTATAGTAACAGAAAAATACACGATAACTATCGATTAAATATTTCAAAATTTTATAGGCTTTATGTATAGACAACACCTTAGAAGAACCACAGTATATTCCTATTAGCGACGAAGGACCTCCACATGCAAGAATTTTTACTTATCAGTGTGTACTTTCTACATTTAAAGAGGAAGGAATTGCTACTACAAAAAAACAAGCTAAACACGAAGCAGCAAGAAAGATGTTGAATCGTATAAAAGATTTAGTGGACGATCCAAATCTTTTACAGAGAAATACAAAAAATAGCCAATCTAAAATAAGTGATATTATTGCCAGTAACATAGCCAAAGAACGTTATCCTGAATTAAGCAAGTTGCCAACAAAAAAAGTAAAATTAGGCCTTAAAATTTCTGATTACCATATAAAATTAAAAAACTCTTTTACTCCAGACGAGTGTAAAGAACTTCTAGAACATTTAAATTCAATTATAGTTAACAGTGATAAGAAAGATGTAGATGAAATAGTGAATTTTACTCAGAATAAATTTCAAGATATTTTAGCTACATCGGATGTAGAAATTACCGTAGAAACATTACAAACTTCTAAAGAAGGTATTTTTATGGTTGCCATGCGACTTTCTGCTTCTCCAATTCTTGTACAATGTGGCACAGGGAAAACAGAAAATGAAGCCAAATTTAACGCAATTTTGAATTTAATAAATACCATTATATGTCTTTTAAAATAATATTGCGTGTATACATGCATTGTATGATTCTATATGTAAATAGAATTTTGTAAAAATTGTATTCATATATTGCAGTAATGTTTACTTGTTTACTACATGTTTACCAATTTACATATGGTAATTTACTATATTTCGTACCGACTTTAATTTGATTAAAAAATTACTTTTTTAATCTGGTTTAACAATTACCTAAAAAAGTTTAATTTTAAACATGACAGAAGTACAAAACTTATGCACCAATGAGCACACGAAGAATAGAAAGAAGCAATAAAGCAGAAAGAATGATACTGCATAGAGATATTGTCTGAAAATAATATGAGACTATGTATATCATAATTTTATTTTCAGAAATTATTATTTATATTGACTTCGATATTGCAATAAAAGTAACATTTATTTTTATCGAAGTTTGCACAGTATTATTGCAATATCTATAAGATAAGAAAATTATTTTATTATTTTGGAACTATTTTTTTGATAATGAATTTGGATTTCAAAATAAATATTTTACTTTTTAACACTAAGAAAAGAAGAAACAAATGTTTTATTATTACGTTTATAACTATATTTGTAAAAGCGGTTTAATACCAGCGAAAATGTGATTATTATGTTTTTTTATTGTTATGGTTTATATAAAGAAATAAAGTTTTTGCCATGTCAAATAAAGTTATACATTTATTTTACTTAATGTCACATAACAGGGCTACGCCGCGTAGCGTCCAATGACGAGGATTGTGGTCCGTCTGAAAATCAATGGAACCAACGTACTTCTGATCTGTCCGCTGAGGTTTCCTATATATAGGACACTCGTAAAGTTTCGGATCTTTTCCCGCAGTCGTATTTATCGCATATATATAGATTACGGGCATTTGCTCGTATAAGACTTTCGGTTTACTTTCGATAAGTTTCCCAGCCCTACGATCGAGAGATGCACCCTCCAAAAACAGCCCATGCACGTAAACTCCTTCCTGCGGTTGTTCTTTGATGTCTTCCTTATTAAAACGCGTTATAAGATTTTGTAACACCACCGAATCTAAAGCCCAACCTTTGTGTGCTCTCGTAACTTCCTAAATCGTTGAATATGAAAAAAGAAAAAAAAAATAGTAAATACACGCGTGTAATAATTTTTACAAATTTTAAATGTACATACTTGTCTCATAGCGGTCAAAAATCCTTGCGGGTTAAAGAAACCCGTCATCCAAAAAACTTTGGGTCTTCCGTGAGTACACCAGTGTCTAAATTGATGATCTCTTTCCAAAAGTTCCGTATACCAAAAGCCCAGAGTAGCTGACTCCCACGAAATTTTTAACCACTTCTCCGGTATGCGAGCATCGTACATGGAATCCAACGATTTACGTAATCCTTGACTCATTACGATAGTACCTTCGATCGCTAACTTTAGATTCGTTAACGTACCGCGTACTTCTTGTATGACTCTCGTGATTCTTAAAAAAGAAAAATTAATTAACAAACGATATGTGACTCTAGCTCGTGAATATTGCTATAAGAATATGGAGCGTGAAACTTGCCTGTCCACTTCTTGCCTGAGAAAAATATTCATCGGCAATAATGCTCCCATTCTGTGTAGCGCTTCCTTCACTTCAAAAGCATTGTACTGTTTCGGTAGCTTAGATAACATATCGTTCGCCAATTTGTAGACAACATTCTCTCTGGTTTCGCCACCTTGCGCGCCACCTTCCTTTGGCTGTACACTGAGGATAGTATCAAGAATTCCCTTAGCCGTGTTAATTTGATAAGTGATATCAGCATTTGGATGTAATCCAAATACTTCTGGATTGTCGGTCGTTGGAAGGCTGTCGATGTAATCGATGTACGCCTGAAGATTTCGAGTTTGCGGTACTTTGTAACCGCGATAAAATTCGAAACCAGGTCGAAGGAGCACGTCGCAAAACCATACGTGCGTGAAGGTTGTTAACAAACGCTTATCAAAGTCGTCCGTGACTCTACCGCCATATTGAACCTATTGAAATTAGTACAGTGTTTAATAATTAATATATGAAGGGTCCAGGGGAAAAACACAATAAGCGCCATTTTATAAATTCTACAGAAGAGCTAAACAACGTTTTAATGTGACAAATATAATGTTATTCCCCTGTACAATTTGTGTGTTTGTAGGGATCAATTATACACACAATAATATGTAAACATCTTAAAATTATGAAATTGGCGCTTATCATGTTCTTCCCCTGAACCCTTCATACGTAAGACCCATTTCAAAGTGGACTTAACAAATTGAACAGACCTCGCCGAGCATGTAGCAAACTGTGGGCCAAGATACACCTTTCTTGGGATCCATATCATCGAGATGATTTTGAATAAACTGAACGGATGCTGCAAAATCTGCTTGATTAAATTCGTAAGGTACATTCCAACCAAGCGGCCCGAATTTTCGGCGTTCTTGTACAACGGTGTGTAAAAATGCTACTGCATATAGTAACGGTGGCCATTGTGATTGTGTGCTGTAATCCAATGTATCCTGTGTTACGTTTTGGTATGTTCTCTTCAAGCTTGCTCTGATACCTTGAGGTGGCTCGTTTGTGAATTTGATTGCCATCTGAAATCAGAATCTTCTAAAGTAGTCGTCAAATAATTCGATTGTTTCCTACTTTTTTAACCGGTTTCGAAAAGACGGAGGTTACTCAATTCGTCAGCGGAATATGTCGCTTTTTTTTACATATGTACCTGTAATAAACCAATAGGGAATTGTGGATGCACTTCCGTCGTCATCCATAATCTGAAGGCTTCGTGAACCATATCAGTTTCGACGAGCGCATCCATCACTTCCGTGCAGAATGGCAAAGATAAATGAATGTTTTGCAGAAGAACCCAACCGCCTTTATGCATTGCATCCGAGATCATTTTTCGGGCATGGAACTCTTGTCCCTGACCCATAGACACGGATTGTAATTCTAAAAGAAGGGGACAGCTATTTCTTCTGATTTATATTCTTTAATCCTACGTACCTATATACTTACGAATAGATTTTTGTTTAGCCAATGCCATAATTTGTGGACTAGGATCCGAACCAATCGATAATAAACATATCAATGGCGTTCGTACTTCGGATTCCATCCAGGTTGCCTCTAAATCTAAAATTTTTGCTTCTCCGTATTCTTTGCCCAAAGATTCAACGACGTATTTCTTTGCCTGAGATAAAGTTCTATCGGGGCTCCAGGATCGAACGAGTAACAATTTCCTAAACACGTCTAAACTTTTCTGATAGCCACAGGGTAACTCTTCCTCTTCCGGTTTCTCTTTTTCGTACCAAACGCGCCATTCTTTTTCGCTAAATTCGATTTTTGTTAAAATGTCCGAAAAGGTATCCAGTTTGCTAATTTCAACCAAGTTAAGCCACGTTATGTCGAGAATCCATTTGAACGGTTTCGGAGCAACCGCGTTGAGATCCAGGGATGCACCACCTTTTATGAACGCGTTGAACTCCGTGTGTGAAATCGCACCACGATGGCAATCAATTTTCATAGCTAGCATAAGCGTGAACAAGGATTTGTGTCTCTCGTAGAGACTTCTTAACGTGAAAGCCCACACTTCGTAAGTGAGATGTCTTAGTATCGTATTTATTCTATCCGTGGTGATGCAACTCTTGGTTGATCTCGTTATAGAATTATCAAATATAGTTAGGAATTGCTTCAGGGAATTCTGATACATCACGTTGACGTTGCTCATCTCGACGATTAAAAAGTACAGAATCGATCCTCTCGACGCAACTGCCCGAAATTCTTCTCGAGCCAAGGTTATCTTCTTTTCGGTGAGCCCTGATACTTTCAATTTTTCGTTCACCGATTCTGCCGTGGATTTGGTCTCCTGAAGTACACCTATCAATTCTTCGTCATCGACCAAAGAACCTTCGGACGACGTGAGTCTGTGTAACAACGTGCCTTCGAGTTCCTTCATGGAACGTTGATTCGTCATCACTGATTCGAACAGAGCAACTCTTTCAGCTTCCAAATCTGCTTTCTCCATTAGAATAACTCGACCCAGTAATTGGTCCTCGAGACCTAACATCGTCACAGTAAAGTCTATTATAGAAGTTTTAGCTGATATTTCAGGACTATACGCAGGGTTTGGTAACTTCGTTGTGATGTAAAGCATGAAACCGGGCATCACGTCGCATTCTTTGTCACCGACGATTACCTTCTCTATGGAACCGGATTTGATAAAATTTTTCTCGAGCACGTTGTCGAGAACAGGATCAAGTTCTTCCGCAACGTCCTCGATCAATAAAGGCCTGCCTAAAGATAAACTGTCCTCGAGATGGGTTCGGAAATATTTGTGATTTAAAGAAGTGATCTGCAATTCGTTGGTGAGTTCCTTATTTTTTATCCACATTTTACCTTGATTTTGAGGATCGATTAACAAAGGATACGATGAGGACTTCGTAACGATCAATGCGTTTTGTACGGAAAGCTCGTCGTTAGGCAAGCCTTGAAGCGTCCATTCCGACATTGTTGCAGTATCGGCTAACATATGTGTTATGCTTAAGTGTTTAGTAAAGGGGATAAATTTCGTGGTTAAAATATTCATCCAGGAAGTTACCAAGTTACTTCTGTATTGCTGATTGTAAGGACCGCAGTACGATAGAAATCCCGTTGCTAACAAAACGTCACCAACTAATCGTCCTAACTGAAGCTTGAAGTCTTTACTTTGTTCAGTCCATCGGACCTTTTCACCTCCTAGTCCATTAATAAGAGTCGTCGCAGCTGTCATTTTTCTAAGACACACGTTTGCAGCATCGGTTAATCTTTGTTTCTCTGACACCGCGGCATCGTATTGTTCTTTGACAGCTTGAAGAGCCATCTCCCGTTCGGACAGTTCTCTCTCGGCGTTCGCCAAATCTTCCATTGCTACTTTCAATCTTGCCTCCTGTAAAGCTAGATTAGCTTTTAGGGGAAGAACTTCCTTGTTCACGGAATGAAAGAATGCCATAGCTTTAGTCCACGACAACAAACCAGCAACGTCGCCGCAAACGCGCCTCGCAGTCTCCATGTTATAATCTTCCATCTTGAAATAAGGTTGCAGTAATTCTACCATCTCGTTGTTGATTATATCTTTGGGATAATTCTGTAATTGTAAAAGAAACGTGGTACTGGCCATCAGCTTTAAAGATTCCGCCCACGAAGGTTTTGGACATTGAGTACTGGTATCCGGTACAACCGGACTTATCTTGCGTTGAAAGAGAATTAACACGCAATCCATTATTCTCATTATGAGGTGAGGTGGCCTGCCAAGTTTCCGAACGGTCGCTATGTGAGCTGGTTTTATGGTATTCAAAGCGGCTTCTGCCTCTTCCAACGCAGGCTTCGCAGCTTCGAGTTTCTCCTCCGCCAATGCCTTCTCCTCGGCAATGCACGCCACTAGTTGTTCTGCCTTTTCTTTCACTTTTTGTACCTGATTCTTAAAGGCTTCCGCTTGAGTCGCTCTTTCCGTTACTTCCAACAAAACCGTTTCCGCTTTCTCCGATGCCTGTACCAATTCCTTCTCCATTAAGGCTAAATCCTTTTTTAAAATTTCGACGGATATGGAAGCTTCTTCGAGCTTGGCCAGCCCGGTGTCCATTCTTTTTGCGCCCTCTCCAAGCTCGTGTTGTTTGTTACGATAGATATTTTTATAACCACCAATGAAGTTCAGGTAGGATTTCGGTGTTACGTGCGTTGCTCTACGAAATCGCTGGAAGTATTCCGTTGAAGTTGCAGCAACGATATCTTGTATAGAACCAAGAGCGTTCACGAGTTCGACCTTGACTTCATCGGTGCAGGCAATCTCGAAATCGTGAAGAAAATGTTTCGCGACTAAAATGAGTGCGTTCTTGGGCCACGGTTGAAACCAATCGATCGTGCAGCCTGATATCAACGCTGGAAAACGTTGAGCTCTATTTCGGAATTTCTCGCCCACCGGTGAAAAACAAAAGACAACGTGCAAGTTTTGGCAGGTTCTTTGTAAAAAGAAATCCATTACTATCTCGTTGTTGACGGTTCTTTTAGGATTCTCGCGTTTCAGTATGGGTGTCAATTCCGATATGATCTCTACTTGTTCGTCGCGTGTAAATAAATTACTAATCACGCCGGAACTTAAAATGTTATTTAGGTATTCAAGAAAACCTTCTTCCTTGATATCTAAATCGGTGAAGATAAAGGTGGTGCCTTTCCCCTGTGCACCGCAAGACCGGTAAAGAAATCTTAGATCCTCCAAGAAGTTTGCTACGTTGTACGATCTCGTTAATGTGATTTGAAAGGTTTTGTAACCAGCGATGAAGGAGGATAATTTCGTCAAACTTTGTTTACCCGAGCCACCCACGCCCACTAACATGACATTTCCCTTAGGATGTCTTATCACTCTGGAGATTTTGACCAAGTGTAACATCGCGTCAGGGAAGAACACGAGATCCATACCAGCACCGCGTTGCATCTCGTTAAATTGTACCAAGAACATCTCCAATCTATCTCTCAGTACTTGCTCATCATAAACGGGTTCATATACTTTTGGCAATTCCACGTCTGCGTCTTCACCTTCTTCACCCGTAGGCTCAGGGGCATCTCTGAAACACAGGATTTGTGTTACAACGATCTTCCTTAATTTTATACGATCATTTTATTAATTAAGGAATTACCTCATGAAATCTACGAACGCTGGGCTCGGGACAGTCATATCCACATAATCGTCGCCTAAAACATCTTTTACAACCTGTACAACTTGTTTCTCGAACCACTGCTTGTCCGATTGCATCGTGAATCTATCACTGAAGACCCGCGTGCATTCGTGTTTCCAAAGTGACATTAACACATTTTCCTTATCGATTACTGTCGATAACGTGCCGACCATGCCTTGCCAGATTCGTGACAAATCCCTCAGGCTGAAAACGTAATGGAATTTAGCTGGCGTGGGTAATAAATTCGCTCGGGTTCTCTCCCATAAAATTCGAGTCAACGGGACCATCTTTTTTATGAGATTCCTAATCTCCACAGAGAAACCCCTTTTCGCGTTGTAGTGTCCTTCCCCGAGTACACTGAAGATACGATCGATCGATTCGATGTCGGGTAAAGTGCAATTAAAAATAGAAAATTGTCTTTTCAATCTTGATGGTATGTCGTTTCTTCCACCACCAGGTTGACACATGGCAGCTAAGAACGTGACATCTACGATGGTGGTAAAATCGCCAGGTTTTTCGAGAGAATAGAAACCCTTCATGTCCATGGTCTGTCTTACAATTTCATTAGTGACCTGATCACCCCACTCATTTATTTGCGGCAAGTTTATGTCATCGACGAAAATCAACATCTTCTTACCACCCGGTGGACCGAACGTATTTCCCATACGTTTCTCTACATAACTCTCGATGGTTTTTTGAAACTGGTACGGACTGGTCGCCGAACTGAAGTTAAAGGATCGGCTTAAAGTCGTATCGGGGTTTGCCTTTCTCATATAAGACTTCATCATAATGGTTTTAGCGGAACCTTGCTCACCGATCAATAGAACGGCTTTCTCCTGGCGACCTATCAAATCGATCAGATACTGAATACGAACATTATCGGGAATTGGTACGAGTACATTACTGTAATCAGGTGTCGAATGTTCAGGATAGACGTAATTTGTTACCATACTGGTCCAAGTATCCCATTTGCCTTTCTCTGTTACGAAAAAATCAAAAACTTTTGCGTCAGGATAATTTTCTGAGATAGGGAGATCCCAGTCTTCGAAATTTACTCTGAGGTACGCATCGTATTTTAATCTATCAGCTATTTCCAGAAGTGCACCTACACCCCAGATTAGAGCAAACATATAGAGGCGTTTTAGATGTTCCGACGTCATTGGTTGAGATCTGTCTCTCTCGTTATCTTCATCTTCGATATCTTCCGAAGATATTTCGGGTGGTATTAATCCTTCAAGGATTGAGAGCATTTGCTGAACGATGTTGCATTGTAGAACATTGATGGCTAAAGATAGCGTTTGAGTAGACCAAGAGTACACCTATAGGTAAGTTAATAATTATTTCAGCTTCCATAAAAATTTATTTGCTCCTTTAAAAATATACCTGAACAAACGAATTGTTAAAACGCTGCTCTAAAACTTCCCGTTCGAGTGGTGATCTACGTTTAAGCCATGCCGTGACTACAGGATTCCAATCCAGTCCTGAAGAACTCATGTACACCATACCATTGCGAGAAACAGTCGCAGGACTGGCATTGTCAATATCCTGCGGCTCGAAAATAATTTTACACGTGGCTGCCATCGGTAGGCGATCGCCATTGGCAAGCGTCAACGTTTTGTTGTCGTCTAATACGGAATTTAAATTTTCGATCCATATACTATCGACTGGCCCATCCAGTACCATCCACACGTGTTCACCTTTTTTTAGCTTCAAAGTTTTACGCCATAATGCTGAGAATATACCATCGGTCCAATCATTGGTAGCCACATCTAAACGACCGAACATTTGGGCTGCCGTAATACTTTTTGGATTCATCCTCATTTCTCTGTGATTTTTAAACACAATTTTTTACTGGTTTTATGGTTCTATTGTTTTAAGAAGTTTTAGTGGTAAATTACCTATGAAAGTCACCGGCCTGAGTTAAAGCTTTCATCAGTATATGTATACAGGTTGTCTTTCCAGCACCCGATGGACCCAAAGTCATAATCCCATGCCGTACTCTTTGGGTCTCATAAAGTTGTATCAATTTTAACACCCATGGTGGGTGATAAATTAAATTGGCCTCTTCGACCTGTTGATTAATGGCCGCTTCTAATTCTGGGTATGAAGTTTTTTCTATGGCTTGATTCGGAAACAGATCCGCTACTAATGATATGAACAATGGCTCGTCCTCGTCTGCGAAGAAACGTATGAATAAATTATTTATACGGTAGATCTACAATTAAAAGTAAATTAGTAATTTTTAGAACCTATGAGTTTTGAAAGATTCATATCCCTGAGAACGCGCATCACGATTGTACTTTCAGAATCTTTGAAATTCACCCTCTTTGATGCACCCAATGTTCTGAGTACGGACAGGATATTTCTTAAGCCGAAATCGTAATGAACCTTGAAAGTAGAGTAATTTTTTT
>JAIFRP010000008.1:1007448-1020447 GCA_032403825.1 Odynerus spinipes | reverse complement strand
CTCTTTACATTTTATTCTTATTTTCTTATTTTGTATCTTTTTTGTTTTGCCCAACATCGCTATGGGCATAAATAAAATTTATCTATCTATCTATATATATATCTCTCTCTTCCATTCGAAGATCGCAACTCACGTCATTTTGTAATGCATTCATCATAATGCACCTACTGTCCATAAAATATATCGTCATAATGTTAAACGAATCACAATTTCTAGGTAACCGTTGACGATTTAATGATACGTATCCCGTACCGTCGTTATAATGCAGGATTTTAATCAGAAACGAATGCATTAAATAAATCGAGCCACAACACGATAAGCGAGCATCGGATTAGAAAGTTATCTGTCACTAACATCGAATGATATACTCACGCCACATATTATATGTACTTGGAACACGTGATATTCTACAGCATTTCCGTCTGAACAAATATAGGAACGACATACAACGTTGTACGAGTGTAATTTTATGCATATCTGGTATCCCTTATATGCACTTATAAATATGTTTCCCTCTACGCAAATCGCTCCCTCATCTCTACTTTATTATGCTCTTCGTTGCATGCAATCGCACTAAATTTTAGCACTTTGTTCCTGGTACGAATGGATCGTTCCTTGAGATAACGTTCAAAGAACGGTGTGTTCCACTTTGAAAGTTCGTAAACGCAACTCGTTCGAAAGTTTGGTTGAAAAAGTTGCAATTACACCGTCGAACGTTTACGGCGTAACTAATTTGTTCAAAACAGATGAATCGTATTTTGTAAAACGTTACTTAACTCTCTGACACCATGCAAGAATTTCTACGTGATTAAATTTATCGACGATAACGTAAAATGAATCGTTTAATTTAACTGAACGCAAAGATACTCGAATTAATTTATCAATATAATTTATAATTTTAATTTATCTATGGTTCTTTTTATTATCTCGTTTTTTTTATTCGTGCTTACTCTGGCTTCTTCCGTGGTTTCGGTCATGTCAACAAATTTTTTCGTCGTCTCAGAGTAGAACTCCACGGAACGATCCACGTTCTTGTGCAGCTTGCACCGTAATGCGACATTAACTGCATTTCTGTGCCTTTGTACCGGCACTAGCTCTCCCTCTTTGTCTCTTCCTCTTCACCTCCTCCTCGTCCCTCTCTTTCGCTTACTCTTGTCCTTCTCTCGCGGTTGCTTCGAAACTATAATTAATGGGCCAAACAGAATCTTTCCCCGACTTTCCACCAATTCGGATATCCGATTTTAATAACCAAAACATTTTGCTACCTGCTTTGTTTTCTATAAGAAACAAAAATAAAAACACAATCGTTAATAAATATAATTTTTGAAAGCAATTTTTTTCTACAAAAAATAATTTTTGTTTCATGTAAGAAAAAAGGATGTTATTTATAATAAGAGCTCTAAAAGTGATGAATTTTTATATCGAAGAATCGTAGTTGTAAAGAAAGCATTGGCAGTAGTTGCGAGCGTGTATCGACTGACGTTAAGGTATTGACTAATGTCTGGAGCGGCGAACCAGCCAGCCAGCTAGTAGTACCACTCCGTGTCAGGACGGACACACTCCAGAATACAACTGTGCTTACGGTGTATCCGTGTAAAGGCGGAGGTTCAGCCGTATTTATACGGTAGATACGATGCAAGGACTCCTCTACTAACCGACCTACATTTATTGAATAACCGTCTGGAAAAAGAGGGTCGTCTGATTTATAATAAAGAATCCAATTCAGCTATCGTAATAATGCTGCTGCTACTCCCGACACGATTACATCGGCGATTAATCGATTTTATCGCTTCGAGATTCAAGAGATCGCTTCACCGGAGTTATTTTGGGACAAGCCGACAACATAACCCTTTTTTATTAAGTTTTCAAAGAAATCTTTAATCACACTTTACAAACTTTTCTCGATGTTTAACTAACGATCGAAAAAACACGACCAGGAATGTGCGATGATACTTTTGTAAAACATCGAGTCCTCTTTCGCGGTGTACGACACATCGATAACCGAATATTATGTGAGCCGCTCAGAGGAAAAGTGGTATAAATAAGAAATTTTAATTTTAATTTTAATCTAATTAAATGGGCGTAATCATTGTAAATGGTTATCATGTGAAATCTCAATATAGGCTTATTAGAAATATGTGAAAATCTTTAAAAAAATATTACTGTGATTTTTTAATTCGCTCAGATGCAAAACATTAATTTTTTAAATATTTATTTTAAGGCAGTTAGACCACCTTTCCTCTGAACGGCTCATGTATCCATGTATGTAGATATCGTCGAAAAAGTGATAAAACTCGGGAGTGGTGGGTTAAAATAATAAATAAAACGTAACGCGTGTCGAGTCGCACGACACGAAGGAAAGATATATCTTTGCTTGCATCTATGCCCTCACTGTTTATTATTTGGAATCTTCTTTTTACTATATACTCTATATACTCTAGGACAATAATCATTTAATATTGTACCATTATCATCGAAGTCGTCTCGCGTCATTCACGCCAGAACGCATCTTAGTGTACACATCATTGATCTCGGACGACCGGGATTGCTTCGAAGTCCGCCGTGATACATACTTTTTCCCCATAACCTTTTATTATAAACCAAGAATTTTAGGGTGGAGGCATACCGATCGTCACGGTCGTCGAGCCGGTTGTCGTTAAATACACTGTCCAACAGTGAAAAAATTACTTGATGGCCACTAGGTGATCCTTATAGATCTTGTCGCGCTAAAAACGAATCTGCAATCCGTTTGTCTCCATCACCCTCAGTTTTTGAAAAAAATGGCCGTTTTTCAACTTTGACTTCAATTTTCGTCGTAAGTATTAGTGATAGACAATTTATTTTTGGTTCGCTGAATTCTGTAGAGTTTTACGAATAAAATGGTATGCAACACTTTTGCAATACCCGTTTCCAAATATGTTTAAACATTAATTAAAGTCGACGGGACACGTTCCTGACACCTTTTTTGCGAGACTTTCTTCAATTTTCCGTCGAAACTAGACGTGTGGCGCGGATTCTAATCGCAGGACGTAATAGAGCAGACATTTTCCTATAAGAAACCATCAGGCCGATATGGAAAAAGAATTTTGTTTTCGCACGAAGACACAAAATATTCGTGCAAGTCGCGCGGTGTCAGCAGTGGTTCTCGGACTGATGCGCGTGCCAGCATTCTGCGTAGCCTTATAATGCCGCGCGTCAAGCACGGTATCACGGAGAACCACTGCTGACGCCGCGCAACCTGCACGAATATTTTGTGTTCTCGTGCGAAAACAAAATTTGTTTTCCATATTGGCCTGGTGGTTTCTTATAGAAAGATGTCTGTTCTATCACGCCCTGTGATTAGAATCCGCGCCACACGTCCAGTTTCGACGGAAAATTGAAAAAAGTCTCGCAAAAAAGGTGTCAGGAACGTGTCCCGTCGACTTTAATTAATGTTTAAACATATTTGGAAACGGGTATTGCAAAAGTGTTGCATACCATTTTATTCGTAAAACTCTACAGAATTCAGCGAACCGAAAAGAAATTGTCTATCACTAATACTTACGACGAAAATTGAAGTCAAAGTTGAAAAACGGCCATTTTTTTCAAAATCGATTTTTTCAAAAACTGAGGGTTATGGAGACAAACGGATTGCAGATTCATTTTTAGCGCGACAAGATCTATAAGGATCACCTAGTGGCCATCAAGTAATTTTTAAAAAGTTGAAATTTGTTGGACAGTGATACCGTTTCTTTTTTCCTTTTATCCCTTCAACGAGATCACGAAGATCCTTTCAACGGATGCTCCCACCCTAAGAACTCTTTCTTATCGATTATACGTATTTTATATCTTTTGATTAGCCACACGCGGACGAAAACTTTCCGCCGATCCATAAACAGCTCCGAACGAAACTACGATTTTATAGATCGAGTAGATTTGATAGATCTTCGCGGATGCTTCGCTGGATCGCCGGAAATCTCCCGCATGCGTTGACTTTTTTCACTGTTTCCTTTATTTTCGTTATTTCTTCTTTTTGAAATCCGGTCACAACTGTAAAACATTCCCGATCAATCGTGTTGCATCTCAAAAGCATTGCTGTAGAAATAATATCGCGTACCCAGTGTGATTGCATCTCGTATCAATGCTTTTCGGCGATTAATATGAAAGAATCTTATAAAGCAGCGGCGAATAAGTTCGTTGCTTCGCTAAAACGTTCGATTATTGATGATCGAAGTGGGTATTCGTATATCGCGACACGCAAAAGCACCGACTCCTCTTCCACTTCTCCGTTTTCTTCCCTTTCCCTTGTTTAATACACGTGCCGGACAAGTTTGATCGCAAAGGCGAAGAAATAAATAATTACCTACCCGATAATATCACACCGAGTCGAACATTACAATACGTTATTACGAATACGTACGAGTGATCGATCAACGTATGCTTTGTTTCTTTCTTTGTTTGTTCTCTTTTTTTTTGTTCTCTTTAACAACCGTTTAAAACATGTAATAACAGCACGTCCGTTGTGAGGTACGTTAGAAAACTAGTACAAAACTAGCAGCTAGGTACAAAAATGTAATTAATCGTTAATAATGGAGGCCGCCCGGGAAACTGCCAGGGACCAACTCCTTCCTTTCCTTTTTTTTTCTCTTTTAAACCCCTCCACCCTCCATCCGCCATCTTAATCGTCTACGTCGTACCCCCAGGGAATGGTCGCAACCCTCCGGCCCTCCGTTCTCCTGTCTTCTTTTAACTCTCTCTCTCTTTTTTTTGCGTCTTGGCACGCACGATTTTTCATTCTACATATATTTCTCTCTCTCTCTCTCTCTCTCTCTCTCTCTCTCTTTTATTCTCCAATCGTTTTCTCGTTCTACTTTTTGCACAACATATCGGTAATCTTTAGAATCTCGTTATCGCTGAGGATAATAATACTGCTCGATTTTTGGCGACTTTGCGAGTGCAAAATGGTACGAGAGTCACGATAAGGATAAAAGGCGGTAAAAGCTATGTAACATCGAGATTATCGGAAAAACGTGGAAATAACAATTATATTCGGAGTCTTCTCCGTAGACGAATGGAATCGGCGATAAGAGAAAACACGGGACAAAAGGTCCGGTTGATCGAGAGGTTTGTAAACTTTCTCAAAAGCGAAGCTCTGCGTAACGATCCAACGCGTTAATTAATCGCGTTAATAATCAATAATTCATGCGAGTTCAAAGGCGTACTCGAAGAATCTTCGTCTCGTCTTCTTCCTCCTCCTCTTCTTCTTCTTCTTCTTTCCAATAGCGTGACTATCTCGAATCAATATGCACTCGAGACATTAAAGTACAGGATTAAAGCTTAGGTACGATAACGAATTCGAATGATGAAAGAACGCAATCTCACGCGAGTCCCATCTATACGGTCTCGTGCGGACAAATATCGAGAATCAAATGTCTTCGTTCCAGCTAAAACCGAACCTGGCTAAACGTTGACGCGTTGAGAAATTTAGCGATAAGCGGCGAGAAAGCGCGTGTTACACTTTTCAGCGATCTCTGTGTGCTTTTTTTTCTTTGTTGGCGTTTATCATGCTCGTTAACGGTTAACGTGTCTCCTAATTCCTTTTTTTTATACAATATCAATGTTGTTTCTAAAAAATATTTATATATATATCTTCGCCACGCGGAAATACGGGCGTCAAGTTTTAGCCGAGGTATCGTCCTCGTACAAACGATGTTTCTGCTACGATAAAATAAAGAATTTTCTTTGATTCTTTTCTATAGTTATATCGGTAACATACAGCAACACCATAGACACGTTTCGTCGTTACTACGAGCATCGTCTAACCGCGTTTTCCACGTTATCGTAGCGACTGTCCCGAGTAACGTGAAAACGTAGCTCGTCTACGAGTCGCGTATGCACCCTAGTCGTTCTAGGCACCTTAACCCTTTAATTATTAATTTATCAAAATTTTTATGATATGTCCCGAACGGGTCCAACGCTTTTGATTGCTCGTCTCGAGGGATTTCTCGTGGAATCGAACGCGTTATCCTAGAAAAAAGTACGTTACCACCGGTGGGGACCGGATGGAACGGTTCAAGGAATTCGTCCGTGCAAACTGAAAAAATCTTTTGAAGAAAGAAATTTTTTACGTCACTAGACATCGATTCACGTGCTAAGATTTCCGTTGACTTTTCTTTTAAAGGGTTAACGCTTTTTTACGCTTTTTTTTATCGTTTCTTCATTTTTCTTTCATGCAGAAACACTTAAGTCGGCCGAGACAAATTATTTTCTTTTTTTTTTTTTTTTTTTTTTTAGTCGAAGATAAATCGAAAACGAAAGAGCGATCTGTTTATTCGGCGACGGTCGAGCGCTCCCATCGAAAGCTTACTATTCTAGCTTCTTCTAACCTACTCTAAGAAGGAGCGGCGCGTGTTTCTTCCTATCTCGCGATTGTATCTTGACGTTATTTCATTTTCCTCGTACATCGATAATTTCTGTCACAGAAACGACGAAGCTTGGTCCAAAAGTTGGAGTTTTGTTCCTTTCGCGTCGAGATGTAATCACGAGATGGAAGTGATGAGGGCCGAAGGGTCTTTTCGTTCGATCGACGACGTTTTTGTCTGTTACCATTATCATTATTATTATTATTATTATTATTATTATTATTACTATTATTATTATCATTATTATTATGTCCTTCGAAGCGGGATCTCTTACGAGCGCTCTGCCGATCGCGCTGCGCCTAAAATGTGATCGAGTCGATTGCCGAAAAAATTTGAAGCCACGGCCGCGATTAGATAAACATTAGTCGCAACATGTAGAGATAATCGAAAATGTTTGTTTGCGTCTCTTTACGACATACGGGGTCCACACACAGACACACATACACACGTCATCCGTCGACTCAAGTCGATGCGTTTTCTCGTTTTCTTATTCTTTTTTGCTGTGACACAAAAAATGGACGCAATGTGTAGATATTTAAATCGGAAACACGAGTCGATGTTATGGGGTATTTTGGTTCTTGTACCCCTGTGAAATTTGTCTTTTTTTATTTGACAGTACAAACCACGACCCCGTAAGTCGAGAAAGCTAACGACGGTCTAGGTAGATCGTGAGAAGGTCTGCTAAAATTTTCTCGCAAAGCGAACATGAAATTTGAGTAGATTAGGAAACAATTCTCTCGTTGACGTTCTTTGACGTTCTTTTCTCGTTCCTTTGGAAAAATCATGTGCATCGATTGTCTATTGCGTAGGATCGAATTGAAATCATTTTATCGCGGACAAATTAACTCAAATCGGAAAATTCGGTTCTTGGAACTCGATTTGCAAATGTAATAGAGCCTCCCGTATCCGCAATTCCATTATCCGAACGTTCTGTTATTCGAACAGCGTTTCGTAACAATGTTTAGATACAATGTATATATGTATACTTGCACTTGAAATAGGACTTCGATGGTCGGAGATATAAAAAAGAGAAGTACCAACAATTGTTTGCAAATGAGACCAATGGGAGACCAAAACTTATAAGGTAGAAAAAATTTCATCTCCATCGGTCCATCCGTCTCGGCGTGGAGCCCGGACAAACAGAAAAAAATCAACATAGTCTACTGTCGAATTGAGTAACCTCCTCCTTTTAGAAGTCGGTTAAAAAGAATGTAATTCTAAACAGTTACTTATGTTAAAAAAGTGATTTAGCAGCTAAGAAGATTTGGGATATATAAATACTAGAGAAATCGCAAATTTTCTGGATTTTCACATAAATAAATGAAATGTAACATCACAAAAATGATGGTTCTATTATCCGAATACTTTTGTCTCCTCATTAATTCGGATATAAGAGGCTCTACTGTAGTGCTCGTAAACAGCTGACAATTTCCAACAAAAATATCTGTACTCACGCATTAGTTAAGCTCAATCGACGTTACGAATGATTCGACGAGTTACGCAGACCATTTCACCGACCGTTCGAAAACGTAACAGAGAGAAAGAATAATGAGAGTCAGTCGTGTTCAGAGTCGATAGTTAAAGACAGGAAGCGCGTTAAAAAAAAAAGCTTAAGATCGTGTAAATATACGACTGACTCTCGCGTCGACGAGTTCTTGTCTTTGTTTTCTCTTTTTGCTTAGGGGCTTTCTACGGGCGTACATGTGTGTTCGCGTACGTCGACGAGAGAACGATCGCATCGGTCGGTGCGTCGCATTCGTAGAGGCATCTCCGTTAATTGACTAGATTTTTGTCCTCTCTTCTTTACTCTCCACCCTCCTCCTCCTCCTCCTACTCCTCTTCTCTGTGATTCGTGCAACGATCATAGTAACTTTGGTTATTTTCTTGTTTATTTTACTTCTTTCTTTTAAATAAACTACGACACTCATTCAGCGTGATCTTATAATTTAGAATAGGCAACGTTTAGCTGTTTTTTGTTTTTGTTTTATTTATTCTTTTTTTCTTCAAATATCGTATAGTACAACGAATTCAACGTTCCTTTATGAAGCGTATTCTTCCTTCGTTCCTTCACGTCACGCTTCGTTTCACGAAATGATTGCGTTTCGATATCTACGTATTCGGTGTTTCTAGAACTGGTTAACGAGCAAAGCGAGATTATCTTTAAAGCGCGACGACTTTAAAAACCGGCGTCGTCCTTTCAGGTACTATACGCTCAAAAGGATCATCCCTCTCCTCCGTGATTTTTGTCGTTGTCAGGCCCGTTCTCCTTCGTCCACTGCTGTTAACGCGAGTTACGAAGTCGATATAACGTATTATCGAGGAAAAACACGTGACCGTTTAGTATTACGCGTAAGATCGATCTCGCGAAATTGCGATGTTACTTTTTCATCACGCCCGACTCTAGTTTTCTTCTTCTTTTTATTTATTTTACGTACGTACGCGTGTCGTAACAGAAAAAATGTGTAAACTCACGAGGCGTGCGTCAGGCGCGCCAACTCGAAAACAATCGCGATTATTTTACATTAACTTCTCTCTTACACCGTATCGTCGTCTCTTTACAAGCTACCGTATATAACAATTATACTTAGGTTTTAAAAAGGCTTGCGTTCTTTTTTTTTGTTTAGAAAAATTGACTCTATCTCGTAAAGTATGATTACGAAAAACCAAGACCCATCGAACGACGTCGATATTCTTTTTTCGAACACGAGTGATCGCGATTCAGTCTATTCAGCTCGGGTTAGTAAAACTTTCTCGTAGGTATCGTACAATGAGATCGTCGAGCACGCACGTATAGGATGATCTTCGTTGTATCCAAAAATGCGGAGAGATCTTTCTATCTTTTTCTTCATTTAGTGTTTCTTCTCTTCCCCAAAAACCGTGCCGACGCGAGCGTGGAGCTGCAGCCTCGTGATCGTCGTCGCGAGTGAGCCCGGATAACAACTAGGAATCTCTCTCTCTGATTGTCTACGATTCGTAAAAGAATGTAGCCTAAAAAAATATATATATACATATACCACCTATTTTCCGAGAAGATTTCGCGATTTCGGAGGAGGGGAAAAAAATCTTCTTCCCGAGGTTCCCTTTCGAGCCGCCTCAATCGTTCTCCGCTCAGAAAATTCGTATACGCGCGTTCCGTCGCGTTCTTCGCGATGTCTCGCTCGTCCAGGATAATTCGCGTTAGAGACAAGAACCGAGCGGACGAGTGTGCATGACTGTATGTATATCGGTATATGTGTATAAGGCTGGTGGAAACGGTTTCACGGATAATACGTTATACGTTCAACGAAACGTACGTAATTCGCTGTGTATCTCTGCGTGCTTCACGCTCAACCGCGCGAACGGTGACTGAACGGATCGAGCATTCTTTCTCTCTCTCTCTCTCTCTCTCTCTCTCTCTCTCCCTCATACTCTTCCCTCCTTTTTTCCCTTTTCCCCTTTTCCTTTTGTCCAAGCCGACGTAGCTCGATATTTTGCACGCGCATTAGGTCGGTCTTGCCTCGCTGGCTGACTCGCTGGCTGGCTCTCTCTCTCTTTCTCCTGACAACAGCTCGCGACGGTGCAGTTCCACGTCGCTTCTGTGCATAACGTAGACCGAGATTGAAAAATCTGACCGAGCTTGCTTTTTTGTGGATTCTGTTTCTGTTTTTTTCCTTCTTCTTTCGCGCCTTTGGGAAATAAAAGAAGAGAAAACGCATCGACGCGCTTGGTACCGTGTAAGATAACGACCTTGAGTCGTGTAAAGGGCACGCGTGAGGAGAAACTGATGAACGGAAGGGAGGAATAGGGTATGGGAACTAGATAGAGACAGAAAGAGGGGGGCGGAGAGAGAGAGAGAGAGAGGGAGGGAGCATGAAAATAGGAAAAAGCTGGATGCTCTAGGAATGCGTCGCGCGTACGCTCGCACGCAAGGTTAGGAAAGCAATCGTCGTTCTCGCGTAGGCGTTTCGTGCAACTTTTAGTCGTCGTCGTCGAGGCCGAGAAGCTCCGGCGGAAGTCTTCTGTGTCGGCAGCACAGCGTCAAGCAGAGAACGCGCGCCGCGAGCCGAAACTGAGGGCTCAGTGTTCCGAGGACGACCGCCTTCCAAAAACTGTTCGTCACCCCCAGCCATACCACGGCGAAGTGTAGAAACGGTACCTGCAAAAAATCAAGCGAGTGATAATGATAATGAAGTAAAACGATGTTGTATTTATATAACAATTAGGTGTAAAATTAATAAAAATGTTTAAGAAAAGTTTAACACTTCGAGCTCCTAGATATTGGTGACGTATGTACAGTTGCGGACAAAAGATTATGACCATAAGAACAAGAGAAAGAAATTATATATTTAATGTGAAAAAACTATGTATTTATGTATTTCATTACATTGTACATTGTACGTACATGTACAGTAACGGTCATAAGTTTAAGACGAAAAGTTTTTATTTCGATTATACACATGTAATATAAGTACCATCTTTCTATTCAGTTTATTGTGTTGAAATACATAATACATGTACAATGTACAATGTAATGAAATACATAATAATGAAATACATAGGTACATACTTTTTTCATATAGAATTCTTTTTTTAAACTTTCTTTTTTTCATATCGTCTTAATCTTTTGTCAGCTACTGTATTATGTATTTCAACACAACAAACTGAATAGAAAGATGGTACTTATATTACATGTGTATAATCGAAATAAAAGTCTTAAACTTATGACCACTACTGTATGTATAAGCTACCTATTCATCTTATTTATTTATTTATTTAAAGGATTACAGTATTCTTTTAATATAGTATAAATGTATTCAGGTATTCAGTAAAGTGGATAAAATAATAAAACAAAATTTATGCAAAATGATATCAGTAAATCTCTTCCTTTTTGAACTTTCCTACAATAATTGTCAATTATAGAAATTTAGGTATCTGGCGCTCAAAGTGTTAAAAATCTGTGTAAGAGATCCCCCTATCACGTGGACTCAAGATAGCTCATAAAACGATTAATGTAACATTTAAACGGATAAAAAATAAAATTGAGTTCAATTCCAATGTTTCTCAGTACTTCGCAACACCTCGACCATAAGAATACCCGAACTCATTCTTCGACTCGCCTTCTACGCTTCTCGTCTAGTGTTTAGGGAGTGCCCTTATACTTCCTCTCTTACCAAACATAGCAATTTGCACTCCGTGGAACACACAACTGCGAGAGATTAAGCGAGCCTCTCCTTGCAAGGAGATTCCTTTGTGCACTCGCCCATTCCTTTTTCCTTGCATTCTCATTCTCTCTCCTCGTACCTACATCCTATCGCTCCTATCTTACATTCTCCCGCATATTACATATTACCAACGTGGAATAAGAAAACTGGAGCTACGAGGAGGACATACGCCAAAGGCGTTCGCGGTAATCTAGATGCAATTTAGAAAATGCGATGCTTACTAAAGACGATTACGTTCTAGATTTACCGCTCTGGCACATCGTACTTCTTGAAAAGAAGAAAAAGGAAAGAAAGGGACGGCCATCCATCTCCGAAAATTACGTTCTCGCGACGTTGGTATACACGTTGCTTTCCGCCTCTAAGAATTCTCTGTTAACCTACTCCGCTTCTTAAATGCTCTGACCCAAATTTTTCGAGCTAGTCGTTAAAACTCTTTTCTTTTATCAAGTGCATCCATTGTATCGCTCTCGTTCGTTAAACGCGCGGCCATTCGTCTTATAATAGCAAGACTTCAGTGTGAAAATCTTCAAAGTAGCCAAGAATTCGTAGGTACGGCGGCGCTCGTTGTTTGTGTATCCAATGGAGAAAGAAAGGATTTGGCTGATGAAAGTGTAGAAAGAAGGAGACAGAATGAGAAAGAAAAAAAAAGTACCTGAGGAGGTCCGTTAACGACTGCGTATATTCTGAGTCCTGCGTACGGTGCCCAGGATACCCAGAATGCCATCACCAGGACGAAGGACATGATGTGGCTCGGGTTGCTCAGGTTTTCGGAAAGAGCGGTGGCGTATTCCTTGTCGTGAATCAGCACTCCCGACCTCAGACGCCTCATCATCGAGAAGATGTAGAAATAGGTGTAAACGATGGTGATAACAGACGGGCCGAGCACGAGGATCGACAAGGTGATTGTGTAGGCGGCCATGTTGCCCCAATCGAGCATGCAAATGAAAGCCTCGCGATCGAAGATCGGCTTGTTGAAGCCGAGGAGAGGCGGACAGCACATCATGGCGACGCTGATCCACGTGAAGACCATCCAGCATTGACATCGCGTCTTCGTCTGCACGGTCTCGTACCGAAGTGGTTTCCTAGAAAATTAGAAGCATCGTTTATAAAAAGAAACACCGATTATCCGAAATCTCTATTATCCGAATTTTCTATCATCAGAATATTCTATTATCCGTACAGTACATTTCTCTATGTTATTTACATTCGAAACGTTCAAAAAACCATAATAACGTCGTCAAAACGGAAACGAGTAATGTCATCGGTTGAAAATGTGAAATTACTAAGAATCTCTTATTCTGAATCATTCCGAAGCATTCATAGCGCTCGAAAGAGGACTTAGATGGTTTGAAGCACAAAAAGAATTATTTGTACTAAAAAATCTATGCAATTTAGCG
>JAIFRP010000008.1:996317-1007005 GCA_032403825.1 Odynerus spinipes | reverse complement strand
AACGCCGGACTACTGGAGGGACCACCGGACTGGCGAAGTGCCGGATTATAGAGAGACTACTGTATACGAATACATTTGTCTCCCTATTAGTTCGGATAATCGAGGTTCTACTGTACTTTGAAAGAATCCCGATTCGGGATACTACGATAGTAAAATTCGATAAAAGACAATTCACACCGACCTGATAGCGAGGTAACGATCGACGGAAATCCACATGAAGGTGTAGACGGATACCGCCCAGAGGGTAACCTCGAGATAACCGACCAGACGACACACGATGTCTCCGTAGACCCATCTTCGCACCAGAGCCGGATACACGGAGAGCGGAACCACCAGCAGACCGCAAAGAAGGTCCGCCGAGGCGAGCGACAGCAAGTAGTAATTTATCACCTCGGAGGGACCTGCGCGGTATTATCTCCTTAAGAACATTTCTCAAACGTCGCGGTGCTCTCGGTTACCGCGTAAGTTTTTACGCTTCCGTCATATATTTAGAAGAGAGCGGTATATTACCGTGCGCTCGTACCGAAAACCCTCGCAATCTGTTACGAAATAATTTATTATCGCACCTGACCACCCTTTCCTCCTCTCCCCCCTCTATCCTTCCTCTTTTTTCTTATTAAACTCGCGTAAGGGTAGGACGCTGTGTTACGCGACGGTTCTTGGTCGGCGCAAAAGTTACTTAGAGATTTAGAAAATACAAGAGACCTGAAATCGTTGTAAGTAAAAAGCTTTATTCTTGTTGAAGGTCTGAACTATTTCTGGTTCGTGCTTAAAGTTTTTGGAAAGAGATAACCTCGGATGAATGAAGGATCGCTTAAGGACTAGGAGGAAGGAGGAAAAAGGATCCTGGACAGGTCACTAAGGAGTACAGTTATATCGAAAGATCGCAGATGTGACACTAAGGAATATGGTTATGAGTGGTTGGAGCAATAATTATTAAGAGTATTTTAGTCATGGAAAAAGGTTTGTCATTAGGAAAAAAGATAAATGAAGGAAAGAAGGAAATAAGGGAAAAGGATTAGTAAAAGGATATATGGTGGTGCTAGCATAACAGCTCGAGCGCACGGTTAGAAATCGCCTAACTTTCGAGATAACTCCGGCTGGTCGAAGACTTACCACGGAAATTGAGGTATGTGGCGATGATGAGGAGATTCGAGAGGATGATGGCGACACAGACCACGAAAATGAGGCCCGCCTGCATGAGAGCCTCCAGCGAGGGCTCCTCCATGCCGCCACCCTTTCGAGCTGCATCCCCCCACCCGCCTTTCTAACTCCTTTTACCCTTCTTCACGGCCTTCTCTCTTCACGAAACCTTCTCTCTCTCTCTCTCTCTCTCTTCTCCTCCTCCTCCCTCTTTCACTTTTGCTTGCAGTCTCAGTTTCCGATCTCTTACGTTCGCCGATATCGTTCCACTCGACTCAAACCTTGGAGCCCTTCATGCGACACGCTCCTCGGTGAACGGCCCACATCCTCGACGATCTCGATGGAGGATCGATAGAGTAGCATCGCTGTAATAAAAAGCATCAAATAATTGTCGTTAAATGACAGCTAATCTCGTAGCATGGAAACAAGTCAAAATGCTATTATCGTAACGAGAAACACGAGTTAACGTTCCGTACTTAATGTACTAAAGGCTCTTCGTTAATTACGAGAACGAAGAAAAATTCCCTTTACCGTCGTCTTTATAAATTCAATTCCAAAGAATCCTTCGGTTAAATAGCCACTACCGCCACGGCTTTAGCGGAAAGATTTGTGCTCACGGTACGACGCGACGCCTCGACGTGTACCCACACGTACGCGATATTTTTTCGTATTCTTAGAAAAGCCACGTAGCCTTCTCTCCCTCGTCTCGCGATACGTGGCATGGCCTACACGCGCCTACCCTCCGTAGATATCGACCGCCATTCATAATTTAGCCAAGTCGATCCTGAATGGGGGTATATTATGTAGCACCGCGTAGGCCGCGCGCTATCTCGTATTCTTTGAATTAAAGCGGAACTTCTGTATTTTAGACGAGACCGGGGCGATTTATCATCGAGACACCCATTTTTCGGTCATTATGTTAACGATCTCACTTTCTTGGACGAAAAATCGCATTCCCGAGGGGCTACTTTTCCAAGGCTATTTCGGGGACAAGAGCAAGTACTTTTCGAGATTCTAGAGAAACATTCTCGCGTTTCGAACCCCTTTTTACGATATTGCTCTTTCCGCGAATTTCTATAAAAAGAAAAAAGGAAATAGCCAGAAAATATCGCGGTGGTTTTTTTAAACCACACATGACGAGCTTTTCCCGGGAAATAATCGTTTCATGCATTAGTATATTCTCGTGCTCCTATTTTCTCTCTTTTTCTTTCTCTCTCTCCCTCCCTCTCTCTCTCTCTCTCTCTTTTTCTCCTCGTAAAGCCGCTTTCTCGATACGAGCCGAGTAACAATAGCGACGCACGAAAGTTCGTTGCGGTAGCGATAAGAACGAGGAGAAAAAATCGTATAAAGTCTTCGATAACGACTCGTTAAGAAAAATCCTCGAGCTCGGCGTCACGCGACACTCGCGACGATCAAGTCCGCGTTACGTGAAAAGCGGCTTAACGAAGCCCTCGTCGTATAACGTTGGAATTACAAAGTAACGTTACTCGCGCTCTTCTCGCTGCTCTTCGTGTAACAGCCTTATCTCGCGAGCAGTCTTCGCCTGCACGTGACTCGATCAAGGTTCCCTATTCAACGACGGAATATCGATCGAGCGAATCGCTCCTGTTACGAAGTCGTTCGTTACCACGAGCGTCGATGACATCTCCATTCGTCTGGACGACGAACTCGTAAGAATAGATTTTGGAAAGTTTCGCTGCGTGCTGATGCATCCCTAATTTTACGTATTGGAGACAAATTTAGTTCGGACCCAGTTGCCACGAGTTGCCGTTACGAGACTTTTTCCAGGAAAGACTGTCGATCGTTGTCCCCGTTAGGAACGCCTTGGTATTAAAGAAGATTCAAGATTGCCGATCGAGAGGGAAAGTTATCGGTGAAAGGATAAGATAATACACCGCCTCGCGTCGTATTCTCGCCGGGAACGTTATCGTTATAAATATTTGTAAGCGTTTCGTTATCGCGATGCTGTCCATCGAGATTATAAAAAAGAGCGTTGTTAAACGATTTAAAAATAGAGCAGCGTACGCGAGTCGATACACGTGCCGCGTACCTAAAAATACGTTCAACACACGTCGCTAACTGCATTAACCCGGAAATTGCTTTAAAAGCGTTGTTTAATAACTCGATCGGCGAATCATAATAGAATTCTCGATGGCGTGTGCTCTCGCGTAGCGCGATCGAGCGAGACCGAGCGAGACCGAGTTATCGTCTTATTTATACGCGAAAATAATTCCATCGGAATACCAACGGCAACGAGGCGAATTCCAACGGGGCCCAGCGCTATTCCCCAACGACTTCTCGTATGTACATGCTCCTCGATCGTCGCTCGCGATAAAACGTCGCGAGGATCGCTGGCGAGAAGGAGCCGCGAAGAAAATTTTTCCCAGATATTACACGTCGACTCGACGTGGACTTCACCCAACACGCTCGCGATAAGACGACAACGACGATTTCGTGTCCCGCGAGAGGGCCGATTAAAGTCGCTGAAAGAAACCGGCTCGGCGGCGCGACGGTGCAATTGATGACGGCCCGCCAACGATGCGGTATAAATAAGGGACTGCTTCTTATTTATCGCCTTTTATGTACATAAATATGTTCGTACGTACGTGCATCGAACGGTTAGTAGATTCGATTGGTCGATAGGAAAAAGACATTCTTCGGGGAGAGAACTTTTCGTGTTAGGTGTAGTCGAAGATTTTTCAATGTTTATTTAACAATTGTCTTTTCCATTTAGCTGTGTTAGTGATGGAGAACCTTTTTTCCGTGTGAGTCAAAATTATATTAATTTTAGTTTTAAATTTTACAGCGTGGGCCAAAATTATCTTTATTTTATATTTAAAATCATTACATGGGTCAGTCTGTGATTCGCGGGTCATAGATTCGCCATCGCTGATCTGTATTCTTAATATTGTTTATACGCAATTTACATTTTATTTCTTCTCTACAAATACATTTACTATATTTGTTCACATCTTGTTCAGCATGAATTATCAATAAACATTCTATTAACCCCCTTGGTTCAATTTTGTTATTAATTTAAACGAATTGTTTAAGCGCGTTCCCAATGTTTTTTCGTTTTCTAGTACCCCAGTGCACGAGGTCGAACCCGCGTGTTTTTACGTACGAACGCCTTCTACTCTTTTCGCCAGGCGATATCAATTTTCGAACGTTCGTGTCGGCGGCTGGATCAAAGGCAGCGCCCGGCGTGGAGAGAAGGAAGAAAAAAAGGAGCAAAAGGGAAAAGGGAGAAGAAACGTGGCGCGGGTAAAGCGGTCGAGGAAGAATGTCAAAGGCAAAATTGGAAGCGATCTAAACGCGCGACACGTCGTCCTCCTATGTATATATACACACGTATATACGTAGGTATATACGTTATATGCAAGTGCAGATATGTGCAGGCACTACGAGCAACTTTTTCGTCGTAAAACATTCCGCTCGCGACGTGGCAAAGTGATCGATTAATCGATTCGATAGCACTTTTACCAAGTATAATGCACCGAAGTTAAAAACGGGGAGAGGGAATGGGTGTAAAAATAAAAACACGCTGTAGATACGATCACGAGTCACGATTCCCAAGAGTGTGTTTTAACATTTCTACGAACGAGATATCAAAGCGATAAGAACAAAATCGAACAAAAAGAAGAGGTTAGAAACACGAAGGCCGGAAGCTGATGATTTCCCGCCCGATTCGTGAGCCTCTTACTTGAGCTGGCATGAATCATTGAAAAAAAAGGATGACGTTAAGAAAAGGAAAAAGAAATAGCTGAAGAGTAACCGAGAATGCCACGGAAATGGTTTTCGGAGTACGCAGCATCCCGGTGGCAGCACTCGGTGCGGCGAACCGACCAGCCACTGCCATCTTTGTTATTTATTCGTACCTCCGCGATCTCATCCCGACGACGTCGCGTAGTAGCCTCGCTACTGCTCGAAGCTCCACTGCTCTCGGCCGACTTTCCGTGCTCGCGCCACTTTCCACCCTCGTGTCAGGGTCTTGATCTTCTCTCCCTCTCCCTCTCCCTCTCTCTCTCTCTCTCCGTACCTCTGCTTTTCTCTTTTTCTTGCGGCACACGGAAGATTCTCTCCCCCTCTCACTCTTTCTTTCCTTCTTTCTATCGTGTAGCACTGGAACTATCCCTCGAAACTGGAACTACCCCTTTTCTCGGAAAGAGAGAGAAAGAGAAAAGAGAAAGACACGCGTAGTCTCCACCCCACCCTCGAACGAATCGCCTTTTTGTTCTTCGTCTTCTCCTTCTTCTTCTTCTTCTTCTTCGTTCCCAAAGATAAAAGCGATACCAAACTCGCTAACCGATCACGACGCGAGCGTCAAACGCGAAACACGCACGTCCGTGCATCTTCGCGGTCTCTCGGCTGACCCGGCCTGGGCTTTACTACTAGCAAAGCACCTCGCGAGGGAGAGAAGAACAGCCAACGTTCCTTCCCTTCTTCCCTCGGAGCCTCGGTGCCCGGGCGCCGAGGCGTCGATACGCCGACGACGCTTGCGCGCCGCCCCCGGTACACCCTCTCCCACCCCCTTCCTTACCCGTACACCCGCTCGTTTTCACAGCGCATTGGCTGCGACCCTGTCGCCGTGCTGGCAGGCCGCCCTGTGCACGAACGACCGGCTGATTCTGAGTGAGCGCCCGCGAGCACCCGAGGAATCTTTCACGAAATCTCGAGCAGCTATCGCTACCTCTCGCCTTCCTTCCTTTCCTTCACCCCCTCTATCATGCCTTCTCGTCTTTGCTTCCTCGCGATCGCACGTGCTTCTCGTCTTTCTCGGCGTTTGCTAGCATTCGAATCGAATCCCACCGCTCTCCGTCTCGTTCTCTCTCTCTCTCTCTTTCTTATTTAGCTATGGAATATCTCTCTCTCTCTCTCTCTCTCTCACGAGAATGCTTACTATTTTTTATGCATCGAAAATACGAGCTCGGTTGAAAAGCGTGTAAAAGGAGTGACTCTTTTCGGAGGCTAATGGAGATTTTATGGGCGAGAAGCGTAGCCGCATTTTCGTCAAAATTCGTCTCTCCCTTTTTCAACAGATTCGCGCTCTTTGTGGGCTACATCGATATACACTCTCGGCTAAAAGTTTCGAGGATACTTCATCTTTTATACAGACTGTTAAGGTTTGCGAACTTTTTATTATTTCCGTACTTGTACTCTCGCGTCTTAAATAATTCCTGGCGAAATTTCAGATAGATTCGTTATACCTACGAGAGGAACGTGGATTTTTCCACGAGATATTGCTAAACTCGAAACTTTTGCCGGAGGGTGTAACCGGGGAATAAAATAAAAGCTTTTATACTATTATATATTATGATCTATTGAATCCGCCTAAGAGCGGATGCGGCTTTTCTGCGGATCTTCATTTCTGACTGGTATTTCGACTGGAAAAAAAACGAGGGAAAAAGAAACAGGGAAACGAGAGAGCGACAGAGAGAGAGAGAGAGAGAGAGAGAGAGAGAGAGAGAGATAAAAAGTATTTAGCGAGGACACGCGCGTAGAACGAGCGCGAACTTTGCTAAAAAAAGACCACGTTTCTCCATTCATCCGCGGAGTCATTCATTTTCGTGTATGTTTAGCGAGCTTAACGACGGACCTTGTCCTCGTTACTTGACCATAAATAATTATTATGAATTATGTGAGGGAACGGGCTTCCAGATAAAATGGAGGACTATAGGTACTTTATAAGCTGCTCTTTGCCGAGATAAGAGTAGAAAGGAGAGCGTACTCCTCGTGCAGCAGTAACGGCAGCAGCAGATACGCTGATTCAATTATTTCTCTCTCTCTCTCTCTCTCTCATTCTCTCGAGTGTCGCCAAGTGTCCACACGCCAACGGGCTGGTTGGTATCTTTGTTTTTTTCTCGTACCTACCTCTTTGTCTCATTAATCGTCAATTATCACTGGCACGCTTTGTCAACATTTATCACAGCCTTTGTACGCTATACGATGAATAGCGAACGCTAATTTTTGCCCTCGTATCTCGGTCTAAATGACTTCGACCTTTTCAAGCTTTTGATGTCCCCGATCTTACACCACTACTATGGAGACATTTTCATCGAAATATGAAGGGAAAAAAAACTTGTTACATATATACCTTCCGCTCGATCGATTTCAGTCACGCGTTAGGTATAACTTAAAATATATTCTTAATAGGATACACGTACATATGTAGCTAGATGTGTGAGCGTGACCACCGAAACGGAACTCATTCTTTTCGTATCGCTAATAACGTTCCGTTCGACGTAGAACACGATGGTACGCCGGGTAATACGGAGGAATTCCGATGACATAAAATCGTTGATCGCGGTAATTCAGAACGAGCAAGGCCTCGTGCTGACCTTAGCGAAGCCCCATCCCTGCTGTATTCTATTCAAATCAGATAGGGCCTCCTTTCATCCGCTCACCTTAGACACGTTGATTAAGTCTCCCCAGAGCTATTTTCGCGTGCACTTGATTAAAAAACAGGGGATTCACTTTCACGTTCCTATCCTTTTGCCACTGCACGGCCTCTCTCTCTCTCTCTCTCTCTCTCTCTCGGTGATGTTATTTAATTTGAATAGGTGACGCCGGCAGCCACGTCGCGAGCGAAAGTTTTAATCAACGAGAATCGAGCTCGACAATGCGTTTATTGAACACCAATGAAAACGTACTACGATCGATCAACTTTTTTTCATCAAGAGGAAAATGGTAGACGAACGACTGTGACTAGTTTCGAATCGCTTTTAGTTCTCCCAAAAGTGCCACGCGAAAGCACAAGAGACACAAAGCGTGAGAGAAAGAGAGAGGGGGGACGCGTTCGTCATCGTTGTGACGCAATGGGCCACAGAGTCACTAAATTTGACACAGATACGTTTCATTCTGCATGACTGTGTACTCGTTCGATACGTTGGCTCATTCTGAAACCGCGAGCATTGTGCCTCTCAAATTGGCACATCTCTGATATGAAACTTGCGGAGGTTTTCATTGTTGTCTCCGTTGTGAGAACGAACATTCTTCCGCGATGCGGCTTCCCGGAGAAGGAGGAGGATGAGGAAGAGGTGGTGAAGGAGGAGGAACGCTTTCGGTGGAAAAAATTGTCGATCCCTCGGTATGAAAAATGTATCCTTCGTTTCGTACGGAAGGCAAACCACCGTCTGTCGCCGATAGAAACACGAGTTGGTGCAGCCTCGTAAAAATTCCGATCCGATCGCTCTCGGAGGAAGAAAGAGCTCGTGTTTCTCACGTCGAGAGAACGAAGAAAGCTCGTAAATATTATCGTACGACACGTACGTGTCCTAGACCTCCCAAACGCACCCGACGTTTATCGATCTGCAGCCGGTCGCGAGAGGGGGTATAAAGGCGGCCAAGAGAGTCCAAAAACGGTGGTCGCGGTCGTCGTCGACGGCGCCATTTGATCTAAAACCGACGACTACCATGGCGACCTCGTCGAAGGTCTGTGTCAAACGATCGTACTATTCGAAAGCGTGTCGAGGGCACGAGGAAGGAGAACCAAGGAAACCGCGATTCTTGTTTACCAAAACGATTTTCGTGGTTATATGAGTCCGTCGCTGCAGGAGTGAACCTTTGGAATGATCGAACAAGCTTAACGGAATAAGGATACGTTTTATATGTACACATTTACGTAAACGATCGACAATGCAAAGAGAAACTACGACGAGCACGAATTAAGACAAATACGAACGGGAAAAAAAATGCGTTCAGCGAGCTTCCGCCGCAACGGTTCTGTTCTGATACTTTCCGTAGATCCTACCACTCCTGGTGACTCTGTAATTAATTTGATGATTCGTTTGAATCGACGATGAGGATGGCGAGACGTTTGGCCCGTCGCCCGTGCACAAACGCTTCACTCGTGTCTTGATACCGGTCGTACTCTTGTACTTGTGCTGCTGTTGCAGCTGTTGCTGTTGTTGCCGATGATGATAGTGCATCGGAATGTTCAGCTGATTCGTTTGCAACTGCGGCTGCCTCAGCCTCTTCGTTGTCGTGGTTACCGTCGACGAAGCTCTCTGCTTCACCGGTGCGATGCTCGCAGTTCTTCTTCTTAATAGCCTCAACGGCGAAGCCGCAAGAATGGCTTTCGTGATTCGTCTTCTGCAACGCCAGAGTATTACCGCGGTAGCGAACCAAGCGAACCATGGACCGGCCCTAGGATCTGGCGCCGGTTCCTTCGACCAGAGGAATAACATCTGAAGAGTACATTAATGTGCACTTCCACGGGCCTCTAACAAACGGATCGCAGATTTATTTAGGATATGATCCTTATTGCCAAATGGTTCATCGATCTTTCCGGTAAGTGTTCTACAAATACTCCAGTACTTATGAACAGTGACCAGGTTAGCGTAATCATTTGCAAGTATAGGTATGATGTTACTAATGTCCATACATTGAAAAAAAAAAACTTGTAAAATACCTCAAGGCGTTACGTTCAACGTCCGAAATATCGAGCGAAAGTTACGACGAGCTAACGATTTCCAAACGCAAGTTAATTCATCTTCGACTCGTCTTTGACGAGGAGGTTAAAGGTAGAGATCCGTTAAAAGAGATTAATGATACGGAAGAGCGATTCCGTTGGCTTTGGTCATTAGGGGTGAGCGCCGATCTATATCACTGTCGTTGCTCGTTCTCACGACTTACTCGCTCCAGCAGGCGCGATCGATCGATCTCACGAGCGTTGTACTCTTTCAAGGTCGTCGTCGTCGTCGTCTTTGTCGTCGTAGTCTCCACCAACGCGATATTCTTTGTTGGTAATTCGATTCGAAAGGATATATAACCCTCTTTCACGGGACGGTGTTTCGACTTTTTTGCTCGACTCCAGAGCGGTGCGCGACCGCAAACTTCGTAGTCTCTCTCCTACGTAAAAACGTAGCTTTCGCTCGAGTTTTCGTTCCCTCGCTCCTCGAGTTGACCCATTTGGCAAAGACCACTGCGAGGGAGAATTCCGCATTAGCCGCACGTTTTTACTATCAAGACTGACCTTATAGATCCACTCGTTGGCGCGCTGCCTGAAACTGAGGGGTCGATCGACTAGCCGAAACATAGAATGGCCGTGAACGGTGACACGCTGAGAACGGCGCTGGTGGGTCCTACGAGGTAAGAAGAAATACGGAGTATATGTGGCTGGTCGTGTTCGAATTTCGAAAATTCCATTACGAATTTATCTCTGCCTTTTTTCGGCGAGCAAACTTGACACGTGGGTGTGGGAAGCGAAGCGAGGAGAAGTCAAACTTTAAAGGGCACGAAGAAGAAGGTCATGATCAACGTACATAGGAGGAACAGACACTATCGTTTCGAAATCTTACGAAGGATATTACGAAGTTTACGTGTCCGAAGTGAAAATTTAGGAGATGAAGATGGCTTTCTCGAAGCTCGTAACGTGCATTCCGGCGAGAGGGTGCGATGGAAAGGGCAGAGGGTAGAGGACGATAGAGGGATAGAGGAACGTATCGTATCGGATCGGAGGAAAAGCGGAAGGAGCGTGGAGGTCAAGTGGTAGTGGAGAGATACGTTTTAGATAGTACGAGAGAGCAAGAGAGAGAGAGAGAGAG
>JAIFRP010000008.1:965186-981749 GCA_032403825.1 Odynerus spinipes | reverse complement strand
TTATGTGTCTTTCTCGCTCTCACCCGTCCTCTCTTTGCACTGGGTGAAAGATAGCGAGGAAAGCGCGTCGCGGTCGGCATCGCGTAAAGATCCTCGTCGCGAGTTTATCTCGCAACTCCCACCCCGCATCCTCCGTCTCGTTTAAATACTTTTGTCCGAATGATCGATAGCCGTCGAACGAAAAGAAGCAGGAATAATGAATATTCAAGGAGTTCTGAGTACGAGAGAGAGATAATGATCCCGCTATGTCATTCGTAGAACCATTTTGCGCAAGCTCGAATCTATCGCCTATCGATCTTCGTTTCGTCATATCCGCGATGTGTAGCGGAGGAACGACGGAGTGCCGACGAAGATCGATGAACGACGATGAACGAACTCGAGGGAGATGGAGAAAGACAGAGAGAGAGAGAGAGAGAGAGAGAGGGAGAGAGAGGGAGAAAGCGAACGTAGGTACAACTCGTCTCTCTATCATCGTTGCACCGTCAAAATCAAACTCTCCTAAGTCCCACGTGATTTTTCTTCCTCCGACTCTTCTTGTAACCTTATAATAATACTCATTGTACGTCTTTATGCGTGTGTGTAAGAGTAAGAGAGAGAGAAAGATAGGAGTACGAAGCTCGCTACCTCGCATCGTCGCCTCTTTGATCTTTCATCGGCGTCGCTCGCTTCATTACGCCGCTTAGATTATTCGCCTCCATCGAGATACCGTGCTTATCGATTCGACGCCTAACCAATCCGTTCCGCAAGGCGAGCGTGTATCTTGGCCCCGAGAAAAGAAAAGAAAAAATAACTCTACGCACGCGAGCACAAATCGAAGAAGCTTGCGTTCTCCATTTTCGCGGTTTACAAATCGTACCGAACACAAATAACTATTCTGGAATGCGTTCTGGAATTCTCTTTCGGGAGCTGGCGGGCTTAAAAAGCACCACCATGGACTTTAATTTGAAATCCTGGAGCGAGGGGTGGGAACGAGCGAAAGGAATGCCTTTTTTCTGGCGTAGGTAGAAAAGAGGATTGGAAAAAACGAAAGCGATCGATTTGGCGAACATGCCAGCCGCTAAATCCGAACGGAGCAGGAGACTTTTGCCGTTCGTCTCCGTATCGTCGCTCGCTTTCGCTTCGAGACACGATTCCCCATTAGTTTAATCCTTTTCTTCGGTGTACGTACGTACATACACGTATATACCTATATATAAATACGTAGAGAAATGAATGAGAGTTACGAGAAGCAACCGTCTCACCTTTATGACCGTATGCTAATCTGTATTCACGAGGAATACTCTCGTTGCGAGACGAAAACGTCGCGCGAATATTTCGCGACAACGAGATTGACTCGTCGGAACTTTTATTTATCGCCACGGTGGAATGGAAATTCCAGTTGCAAGGGACACCGCTTTAGGGATTAGAAAGAAATGTACTCGCCGAGATAGTTTATTAGAGTTTCGATTCATCGAACACGCTTCGAGAGTTAACAATGATTTTTGGTATCGACAACAGCCACGCTATTTTCTTCGTGCTCGATCGCGAATTCGAGTCAGGGGCACTTCGGTGATTCGTATTTATAGAATAACGTTTCGAAGATAATGCGTCTCGCTTTCGTCGGAATAACATCCGAGTGTAAAAGTAAAGAAACTGCACGTTACACGGGAAGAGGTTCGATGGAATTCGTCGACTTGGGAGTGCTGCGTAGCGGTGATAATCCGGATGATAATTCTGCGGATTACCGAAGGAGAAAAAGGGCTTAATCGATTAGTTAGTTATCGAGTTATTCAAATTAGAGCACTCCGGTGGGTGGCTATTGGTCCAGACTCATATACATAATCCCGGTATCTGTATAGTTATCTTAAACAGCCGAATCAATTGAATACGCTCGATTACGAGCGTAAAAAAAGTAGAGATAGTCGTTTCATGAGTGTACCGGTGGTACGCTTAAAGAGGTGTGTTTAAACGTAAACGGGTAATGGAATACCTACTCGGGGAACCTGAGTCCACGATGTGTTAGCCGGATTCAAAACCGGGTCTGGTGTACTGGGTTCATCAAGCTCGAGTACTCGTATAGTAAAATGCGGGTAGCCATAAGTATCCGGGTTGCGAGCTCGAATACCCGGATGCTGGAGATTCCTTAAAAGCTTGTTCTTGCCATCGATCTTTAAAGCGAGTGTTTGCATTACCTATTTATGGATTTTACGTTCCAAGTATTCGTGCTTGATGAATGGCGTATTCAAAATTCGAGTTTTGAAGCAGGACGATATTTCGAGCTTGGATATCCGATTTAAAACGACAGGAAAGGAGCCGAGCAAGCGGTATAATTGAATAAAGCTCGCGAGTGAGCTGCGGCTCGTGAGTCGCGCGTTTCTCCTAATGGGATTCGCTTCGTGCGAGTCTCGAGCGCCTTTGGGCGACTTTCCTGATGGCGAGGTTGGAACGTGGTGCGCGTCGCGAGTAGAAGAAAGAAGAGAAAGAGAGAGAGATGGAGACAAGGTGGAATGAAATTCCATGGCCGCAAATAGAGCGAGTCTTTTGCCACGAATCTTCTCTCTCTCTCTCTCTCTCTCTCTCTCTCTCCCTTTTTCCATTTCTCCATTCGCAGGCTCCCATCCACTCGGAGGGCCGATCGTTGCGCGGGATAAACATAACAGTGACGGACGTTCAACCCAGTAGCCGTATCCGGAGTATTTAGCCGATGCGTGTTTCATGAATTCGTCACGTGCTGCCAGAGAAACACTTCGAACCTGTTCCAAAGGGCTGAGAACTGGTTCGCGCGCATACGCACCTGCGCGAGTAGATATGTGCGGTGATGAGGAGGACGGGCTCGTAAAATGGAAAATTGCGCCAATTTAAAAGGGTGTAGGTATGTGTCGTTAGGATTTCGGTAGTTTGTAATGATCGACGATGAGTCAGGTTAGGATCGGATCGATCGAGAAATGCGTAGATACGTTATCTATTAACGCTGTCTCGAGATTAACTACAGTCGAACCTCGCTAACTCGAAAACCTCTCTAATTTGAATTTTTATTCATTCCCTAGAAAAAAGCTCTATACATCGAAGAAAAACAAGAGATTAACTCGAAGTGTTCTCAAGTGTAGCAGGCGCCTTAGTTCACCTCTACAACTCGAATTGTTTCGAGATGTAGAGGTCGATATTATGAATTGACCTCTATACTCAAAGTTTGATTAATAAATCCTCTATAATTCGAAGTAAAAAGATTCTGCAACAGCTTTTTGTTTCTTCCTTCTTCGTTTCCCTATTTAATGTACATTTTACCCTCTATAAATCAAATTCTCTGTTCGCACCTCTATAACTCGAAATACTCCATAACTCGAATTATTTTCTGTTCCTCTAAGATTCGAGTTAACGAGGTTCGACTGTACATGCAACATGTACGTATTTACAAACAAACAAAAACTTACATTTATTTTAGACACCTTGATGGTCTCTAAAATATGTATCATAATCATAATCATGTATCATAATCATAAATTTCGTCATAAATTTGTATAGACATACGTTGTATACTTTTATAGATGTTACATAGATCCAGATCGGAAATGCCTAGACATCTTCAGCGCGATCTCGCTTATCGCGCGGAGAACGAGTGTAAGTTTGCCATTAAAAAAAAAAGGTTAACGCCGAAAGGTACAATTTTCCGAACGCGCAGGCATTCAACGTCGAAAGAGCGAAGCGTAATGCAATCGATGCGATGCGATGCTTTCACAGCTCGCACGGCCATTCTCGATGGTTCTCCAGGTAGTCCAGGCGTATCTGGCCGGAATAAATCGACGCTCGATCGATCTCCTTTTCGGTCACGCGTCAAGAAAAGGAGATAAAGAGAAAGAGAGAAAGAGAGATAGAGAGGGCAGAGGTCAAAAATCGCGAGTGCAACGAGCGTCGTCCTCGCGCGATCGCAGCACGAGGAGAGACGGTCAAGGTACTCCTGGCCCTCGGGTGCCGCGAGGCCCTCGAGCGATGGCCCTCGGGTGGCCGAACCGGATGGCTGCTCATATTCGCCGTAAATGGAGGTCCATGTAAAAACTACCTCGTTCCTTACTCTCTCGCAGGGAATTTGTACCTTTCCTTCTTTTTTCTTCTTCTCTCGTTGATCCCTCGCGGTTTCAAGCAGTCAAAATCTGCAGTCGTTTGCTACCATTTCATATTGTTATAAGTATCTATACGTACTAATTACTTAATATTATTATGGGCATAATAATTAATTATCTATTTCTTTATATATGTTTATTCTATATTATTATTATTACTTCTATTTATTATTTATTTGTTATCATGTATACACATTCTTCATTGTATTCTGGTCATCCATATGGGCTTCCTTGCCCCCGAGTGTAATAAACGCTATCTATCTATCTATCTATCTATCTATCTTTCTCGTTATCCTTTCCCGATTCTAAAATCAGCTGCAAAATCATTTTAGAAGCAAGTATTCGGTAAAATTTCCGCCGATCGATTTCACTTCGTTCGTTTACGTCTAGGAAGGGTCTTGCGTATGATCGTTCGACGTACTGCAAGTATTAATAGGCGCGGAGAAATCGCTGGAGGGTGTTCGCGGCTGGTGAAACGCGTATAATCGAGACAGAGAGAGGGAGAAGCGTTTCGCCGGGATGCGAGACGCATTTTTACGAAAGCAAACGCGTGAGAATATCTCGTAGGCTCCCACACAGCTCGCGATGATGCAAGAAAGCTCGCGATTCTTTGTCTTCTCGCGGGCCCGATCTCCTGAAAGTAGCCTGAACCCGCCGCTGGAACTGGTTTCGTTGTTCCTGATTGACCTGGAACAATAGCGCCACTTAAGTATGCCGACGGGCCGCCGCTCGACGTCCATAAAATCGCTTCCCTCACATCGGGGAGCTATTAGCTAGTGCAGATCTCCGGCCCTTTCTTCTTTTTCTATTCTCGATTCTAACAAATATTGCGCTTTCGGGTGGTTTACAATTTTCGAGAAGCGTGTCGAAAGATATATTATACATTAGTTGTATTGTATTATGCTAAAAGAGACGATACTTTATCGTTGAATTAATTCATTCGTTTCTCTATGATTATAATATTTTCTTTATCTCTCTACAATATGTATACATAATATAATTCTCTATAATTTCTTTTCTAATTCGTTTCTCTATAATTATAATATTATACTTTCTTTATCTCTGTACAATATCTATAATATAATTCTCTACAATTTCTTCTCTAATTCGTTTCTCTAAAAATTCATTTCTTTCATAATGTAAATATTTTATTAAAAATATAGAGTATACCCTACTTTCCATTTTATTATATTTAATTAAAATTCCATCACCAAAACTGATATATCTACTTACAATAATTCACAGCGATACTTGTAGCAATACAAAAAAATGTTACTTTATTCGAAAGATATATTTGTTCATCCGTTGACTTGGAATATCTCTATCGAAGCATCTAGCGTAAGCTCAAGAAACCTGCACCTTTTGAAATTGAACGCTACACCTAGGTAAGGTATAATCATAGAGAATAATCGAACGTACGAACGAGTAATCAATGTTAGATGTTCTTGTCCGGTTTTGAAAACGTATTGGGACTACCGTGCACCCGTGTGCTGGACACAGAAAGGGAAGAGAAACTTAGAAGCCAAAGGTGGGAGGAGTAATGCCAGACGATGCGCGTTTTATTGGCACCGTGTAGGCGCGTAATTACATCACTTCCAACGCACTCCCTAACCCTTCATCAAGTAATTTTGTAATTTGGAAATTTTGCCGGCTACCTGCCCGCGGCTCTCGCCTACTGCTTTCTACATTCCACTGCGATCACAAAACTATCGATTGCTTCGTACAAGAGTAACTATGATTGAAAATGAAATAAATAAATTAAACAATTTTCCAAACCGGTTTTAAAATTTGATTTACGATTCAGCATTCATTGCATCAGTTATTATCCGTTTTTGTTACAAATAAAAATAAAGATATATCATTTTTTATTATTACCTAAAAGTTATTTTGTATCTTGCTTCCTACATTGAATTCTGCATCCTTTCCGGAAAAATATAACCTTTTTCCATAACTGATCATTTGACCGGTTACGGTAAGAATAAGTATATATCGATGGTGTAGCGCACAAATGTTGTAAGTTCAATTTTTGGCAAAAATGAGATTACTATGTAATACTATTTTTCTTTCCGTCGAAAATCTGTAAAACTATTTATCTCAAAAATAAGCTTTTAGCGTTTACAACATTTGTGCGCTATCGATATAAAGTATCGCTACGTATGGTTAATGTTAATACAAAGAATTATAAAATAAATTAACAATATTTCGCTGAATATTATAACATTTTAATTAAACTTATAACCTTCGCATACGTAAAAAAAAACATCGTTATGATACTCAATTTGAATTGTACAATAAAGCGAACGTTGCAAAATTCGAGAGTGAAAATACCGTAACGATGTCAGATGCGCCGGAAGAAAGATGGGAAGAGAAGATCTTATAAACACTTTCGGATATCGCGCTTCTGAAATTAGCAAAGGTGAATCACGTCTCCAGGCGTCTCTCACCCGACGAATGCGAAGTTTAGGTTCGACGTTCTCGCGCGAGCTCTCGTTAAAATATGTATACACCGTGGTGTTTCTATGGCGTCAGATTGTTTAGCCATCGACCCGTTCCGTGCCCGAAGGGGAGACTACGATCCGTCGATATTCCAGCCCGTTAACGATCGCCGTAGTCGATATTTTTGAAACTTCGCCCCCTAAGATGAAGAGACTCTTTTTTCTTCGATGGATCCGAAGACGAGCTGAAAGCGTTGAGAGAAGGCGATTCGAAAGATAAATATATGACAGAGATGGGGATCGAACACATTTGTCTCTCTTAAAAGTAACCCCCCTTCGCGTTTATGATAAACCGATGACGCGTAAATATTCAACGAAAAAAACTGACAGAAATATTCGACTTTATATCGTGCAGTTATGCTGATGTCCTTTTGAAAGAGAGAGGTTAACCATTTTTTATATATTAATAATACTATATAATACTGAACGATAACATTCCTCCATTGTAGGATATTGAAAGTTCTGCGTTGTGTATGAACAAAGCTGTTAAAACATGAAATAAAACAATATTCCATAAATCCACAATGAAATTTGAGAAAATGATTTAAAAATGAGGCTTCCCAACAGAAATTATTTCAAATTATTTTATTCCAGTAACAGATACCCATCTATTACTCGTGCTAGCGCTTAATTTCAATAAACAAAAAACCGGAAACAACTCAAAATTGAGCTTAATAAGTTCTCTCCGTGTTCCCATTTTTAGACAATGTCTCAACCCGTTAATTCGTATTACATTACGTGCTGTTACGTCACCGTAGACCGAAGCAACGTAAAAAAAGTGGTCCACCAAAAGCGGCACATTTTTAATTGGCTTCCGCGTTTCCGTACGAAACTCATTACTCCGCGGTACTACGTCTCGTGAGTTCAGGACAACGAGAAGTCACAACGTCGTCATCGCGCTAATCAGCTGTGGACTTCCCTTGAAAGGCTGATTTCCAAGAGACGTCCGTAGGGGCTGACTCCTTCTAATAAATATATTACTCGGGGTTAAACTCTTGAAGTTTATGTTAAATAAGTATATTCTTCTAATAATACAGGCAGTCAAGGCGATATTTGAAATACAGTAGGACCTCGATTATCGGAACACCGATTATCCGAATGTTCTATCATCGGAATATTCTATTATCCGTACAGTACATTTCGTACTACGTGCGTATATGGTACACTCCACCATATTTCTCTATGTTATTTATATTCGAAGCGTTCAAAAAACTATAATAACATCGTTAAAACGGAAACGAGTAATGTCATCAGTTGAAAATGTGAAATTATTAAGAATCTCTTATTCTGAATCATTCCGAAGCATTCATAGCGCTCGCAAAAGGGCTTAGATGGTTTGAAGTATAAAAAGAATTATTTATACTAAAAAATCTATGCAATGTAATGGTTAAAACAATATAGGATCCCTGATATTTTATGTTTCATTGTTTATTCATCATTTGGTCTAAAATGTATGAAATTTGGTACAAAGAAAACTGTCGTTCTATTATCCGAAAATTCTATTATACAAACCCATTTATCTCCCTATTAGTTCCGATAATCGAGGTTCTACTGTACAAGAGAATAGTTTTTGTTATCCGTTCGTTAGGCGTTTGGAAAAGCAAGTGACGAGGCCTCTTTTCCAAAATCTAACGAGGCCCCACCCTCGTGGTCTGTTTCTTTTTAACCGACTTCGAAAAGGAAGAGGTTACTCAATTCGACAGTGGGGCGATGTTGCTTTTTTTTCCAAGAACCGTGTCGTAAACATTTCACTGGGGCTAAACACCTGCAGTGCGGGCGCCTCGACGGCCTACAGACCCTTTTATGTAGTTTTCGTTATATCTTCATACTATTTTCTCTTTTTCTTACAGAGGGCAGCACGAAACTTGTTGAAGATATATAAATATCTTCAACAATAAATCGTTGTGTGTGACAACAAGTACGCTGCGATAAATTATCGTACGTTTTTTTAACGTACGTCCAAAATCATACATCTACATTCTCATAGCTCTCGCGGCTCACCGTACGCGATTTTAATCGATGCCGTTAAAACTGGTGCGCATTTGCACGCGCCTTTGAAACGCGCATCCTCTCATCGAATCCTGTCATGTCGGACTCGCGCGCTCCTTTATTTCTCCACTTCGCACTCGCATGCCCGCGTACTACTCTCGACGTGTTGGCAAGAGGGCAGACAGGGGTCGCTCGAGGTTGCCTCGTAGAATTATTGCACTGTAGAAACGCTCTACGGGATAAAGGTCCAAGGACGGGGATCGAGTCGTCCGAATTTCTACGAAGGAACCGTCGTTATGTGGCAAATAAGATTTAAGAGACGATCCGTGAATAACAAATGTTATCTGTTCTCGAATAAAGGAACCAAGATGAAAGGTCCCTTATCTGTCGCTTTTTAAACGAAATCCTTTACGAACGGCGGCTTCTCTAAATAGTATTAGAGAATTAAATGATCGGATTAACGTTGCTCGAACGAGTTCGTAAATTAACCGATCGATGCCGAGTCCCTTTTCTTTCTTTCTTTCTTTCTTTCTTTCTTTCTTTCATTCTTTCATTCTCCTCTTCTTTTTTCTCTCTACTTGGAACCGCGCGAGAGGATAAGGAGAAGAAAAATGAGGTGTCAGGAATCTCGAGGCTGCTCTCGATCGATCCTTTCGCCTTCGGCCGATAACTAATCGAATGGCCGGTATATTCAAACGTAACTTACACTATGTCATGTCTCTCTACTATGACTCTTCGTAACTCTGTAATTTCTTTAATTTTTCTGTACATAAAGGAGTTTCTACTCCCGTTTATTATAAATAAATAAATAAATAAATAAATATTCCCGCCGGTAGAATTTACGCCGAAGAATCGTCCGTCCAGTCACGAGTGCCCACTTCAATTCGCGGCTTCCCCGCTCCTCTCCTCTCTTACGCGAGATACGAGAAGCTCGAGGGCCCGACACGAGTCATCGAGATTCCACGCTTTTTACCAACAATCTCTCGTTTCTCGCTCGAGACTCGGTCAGCCTCGACCTCGCGTTACGTTTTCGGTGACATTGCCATTTTCTTGCGTTGGGGGATCGCATCTCGTCAAGAGGCCTCAAATGTCAAACATTCCGATTGCCGTTACGACTCGAGAGTTTTCCCCTCGAGAAATTAACGAGGAGACCGTTGATCGACGAAGAATTCGCATCGCGAATAACGCACCGCGGCCGATAAAGGGCACGCCCGAGAAGAGACGAGAGACGACGGTGGCGAGATTTATTTAATACCGTGGCTCTTTACGAGCTCGGGCTAATTCGTAGGGACGTTCGTTACACTTAGCCCTCATTAAATCAAAGATTTACGAGGCTCCCGCTCCGAACTCGGATAGCGAAGGAGCGAGGCCGTTTTTATCGCGTCATGCTGTATACACGCACACATATATACATATATGTATACCGGAAAAAGAAAATATCGTTCGGCGTTAAGGTTCACGAGATCGGATAATAAAGAGCTCGTGTTTATTGCCGGTGCTGGCGGAGCCAGCTGAATTTCTTATACATATTTGCGATCGCCGACACGTCCGAACAAAAGAGGGCCTGGACCGAACGTGCGACTACTCGAAAGAGAAGCGAGAACCCTTTTTTCGCTCTTTCTTCTCTCGACGTGAAATAATACGGTGTTCGTACGCAACGTACGTATGTAGAGTGAACTAAAAAAAAAAATGTGCTATTATTGCTCCTCGTTACACGTAGCAAACGCGTACACGCGTACACGCGTACATTCGTTCCCGCAGTCGGTATATCGCGACGCGTTGAAGATACTCGAGGTGAAATCCTTCTCAGAGATAGCTGCTAAGATTTCGGAAGTGCTTAAGAGAGCCGTAGACACGCGAGCAGCCAATGCGATAACTCATCGGAAATTTATCACCCCGGAGAAGGCTCCGAGCCGGATCACGCGACGATCTTATCCCCTCCTCTCTTCTTTTTCCTATGCACGTCGTCGGACGTTGCTAATTTTATTACCGATGTCTTCTGCCTGCCTTCTCTCGCTCTCTCTCTCTCTCTCTCGCTCTCTCGTTCTTTCAATTTTTTTCCATCTTCCCTTTCGACGCCCTCTGCTTCGCACGCCACGCAAACCTTATGCGATAATATTAAGAAACACGGTACGTACAAAGTGTATCTCTTAACAGTAAGACCGCGACTCTGTCTAAACGTTCTCTCGAAACGACGACGAATTTTCATGACAATGAGGTAGTACGAGGAGGCATCGAGCGTGTCCTTGCTACTCTACCAAACAATGCCTTTAAATTGTTCGAAATGAAGAAGAAAAAGACTCCTTCCGTTGCTCTCGCGTATCCCGAAAATAGGACGACGGTGAATAATAAAGAGGATACTCGAAGGAGGAGTCCCTTGTTAAGAGCCTACTTTCAGAGGCGAATAAAAAATGTGCCGGGAAAGGAAACTTTTTTTTCTGTTTTCTTTCCACGTCATCAAGATTACTCTTCCGTTAGCATATAAATGAAAAGTAAGAAGGATGATCACGACTTATCCGATTTCTCGCGATTACGCGGGTAAATCGTTGAAATAATAAGCTTAGAGTATCTCTACGAGTATATCGCGTTATTCGCGACGCTAATTTATTTTCTCGCAAGATCATCGAAGCGTTCGCGAATCGGTCGTACGAGTAGACGACGCGTTATCACCGACGACGCGATGTACCGTATCGCGGAGAGTCGCTAGCGAACCAGTATTCCCACGCGATTGTCCTCCGAACCGTGTCCGAACCTTCTCCGAGATCCGTTTAACGATATTTTTCTCCCTTTTTTCTCCTTTTTCTTTAAATCCACGAACACGCGCGAGAGAGTACGCTCGAGTCATCGGCCTATACGGGAAGAGCAAAGGTGAGTTCGCGTTATTTGTCGTCGAATCTCACGATCGTCTCTCCTCTTTTTCTCCTCCTCTACCAAACGAAGTTTCCTACGAGCTCGTTGCTGGAGAACGATCGAGTTCATCGATATTCAACCGCGCCCACGGATTTTCCTACTCGCCGCCGCGCCGCGGTGGAGCGCACGAAACGAGACGGATCTACTACTCTTCGTGGATTTCCGAAAGCGTCGATCGCCGGGCAAACAGATTTTTGTTGGAAAGGTAAACCGGTTTAAACGGTGCGATTCGACTATTTTCCAACGCTTGATCGTACCACCACCTCGAGAATGATCCTTACGTAAGACGCGTGTCGCGATATCTTATTTTTCATCGATCCTCGCAATTTCTATTTTCGAAAACAAGCCTTAGGTATAGGATAAATCGCCAACATTGCGACGTACGCGAGTGGCGGACAAAGAAAACAACACGTCTCTCCCGTGCTTGTTATCGAGAAATGTTCCCGCGCGTATCGGCGTGTACCCGAGAGTGACTCATTTTTAAATAGTCAGACTTTCGAATATTTACTCAAACTGCGCTCATCCAACGTTGCTCGAGCGACAGAAAAATCAATACGTCGTGAAGCAGCGAGTTCGGTCGAGAGAAGAATTCGAACGTCGATCTCTCTCTCTCTCTCTTCCTCTTCCTCGCGAGGATAACGCGTTCGCGATGCGACACGCTCGCGCTATTCCTTGGCCTCGTCCACGACCTTGCTTTCGTCCTGCCGCGCATCACACGCGAGACGTGAGAATCCAAGCGCGACATACCTAACCCATCTAACTGTAAGGGGAATATTTTACCAGCTATTTCCTGCGGAAAAATGTCGACATATTTCTTAGCTGGGCACACCCTACCCTTACGCTTTAAATCGCTCGTACGTACTCGGCTATGCCACGTGTAGCGTTCATTTTTATTCCACCATACCGGTAACGTGAACGAGAGAGAGAAAGAATAGGCTGGTTAATTAATTCGTCGAATTTTGCCGGTGTTAATCGAGTCGAATGATATCGATTCGTATCGATAATTTAACTTAATTAATCGCGTGCCAGATTCCACCGAACTTTTTACTACTCTATCGTACTTTAATCTCGTGTGGTATTATAGTAGAGCCTTGTGTATCCGACCTCCCGTTATCCGAACAGCGTTTCGTAGCGATTTTTCGATGGTAATTCTAAACAGTTAGTTATGTTAAAAAAGACATGTGATTTAACAGCCGAAAAGATTTGGGATCTATAAATACTACAGAAATTGCAAGTTTTTTTATTTTTACATAAATAAATGAAATGTAACATCTGAGAAATTATGATTCTATTATCCGAATACTTTTGCGAACTTGAAACAGGACTTCGGTGATTTGGAACACAAAAGAATGTAATCTTACATAGTTACTTATATGATTTAGTAGCCAAAAAGATTTAGGATCCGCAAACACCGTATAACTCGCAAATCTGCTGGATTTTTATCTAAATAAATGAAATGTAATATAAAAAAATGGTTGTTCTATTAAATTCTAATATCCGAAGACTTTTACATATATCCTTATTACTTCGGATACGAGAGGTTCTACTGTAATAATAAAACGTTTGTTATAACGTTAGAATCTACGGATCATAATTTCCCACATACAATACGGAGAATACGTGTATTTAATTTATTTTTGAATGATACACCGATACTTTTGAAAGCTCGGACAATTAACGTAACATCCTCAAAGACCAAGGTGCAATTTCTCAAAAAACAAACTATATAATACCGTCATTTCTCCATATGGATACGGGAGGCTCTACTGTACTTTCCATACGACGCGATCACCAACAACAAACAAAAAAGTAGGTAAGCAAGCCAATAGATGGACAAGGTCCAGTAGATGGACGACTCGTAGATTAATCGATAATAATGAAAAAACAAAATTTCTTGGAAAATGTTACTTTTATAAAGCAACAAAGGTTTTTTCTATAAAATAAAAAAATTGCAATATAGATTAAAAATCTTGTTTTTTCATTATTATTGATTAATCTACGATTTACTGGACCGCTGTCCATCTATTGGCTTGCTTACCTATCCCGAAAATGTAACGAGAAAATCCGCCTTCTCTCTCCGTTCGTTCCCGTCACTTCCCATGAACTTTTTTTGCCCAACATCATCGAGAACAGCGACCGGCGATAACGGGCAAGCGAGTACGAAAGAAAGAAGCTGTGGAAGGTAAAAACAAAAAAAAAGAAAGAGGGTCACGCTGATCCAATATTTCTCTCTTTTTTTCGGAAGGCAAGAGAGGCGTTTTAATTGCACTCTTGTAGCCGCGAGCAAAGTTTAATCGCCCGCGTCCAGCTTCTTTGTCCGGTCCACCCTACAATCTTGTCGCATCTTCTTCCTTCCTTTTTCCCGTTTTTTCTTCCTTCCTTCCTTCCTTTCCCTAGACGCGTTGCTCGAGAGAAAGAGGATCATGAGTCGGAAAATATGCGTCGGGGTGCACGCACGCGTGCATCGGGGATCCGTTGTTGGGACAGTTAACGTCGTGTCGCGTTTCAGTAAACATGACAGCGACACGGCGAAACGCAATTTTCTGCGCCCTGATGATGACGAAGTGGTTCCACCGAGTCCGCCTCTCCGCACCAAATTATATATGATCTTCATGTATATATGCATACGTGCATTAACGCGTCTCTTTCTCCTATGCGTTATACAGGGTGGCTTATAATAAATAGTAGCCTTTATCCCGATTCATCCAACAACGGTTGAATTAAGCGCAGGAGACGACCGATATTTTAAAATTGATTTTTTTAGAACAAAGTCTCGTGTTAAAAAAATGTTATTTTGCAATTTCGATTTAATTTTTTAAGGAATATTAGTTTCTACGAGGTTTTACCATGATTGCTGGGCCATCCCGTATACCTACGTTTATTCTCTCTCTCTCTCTCTCTCTTTCTCACGCAGCCACACAAGCACACATATATAACATACACGTACTATCTCTCTCGGGTCGTCTCCACGTCGTTCCATCTTCCAACTATGCCAGTACCGCGTGGAACGTAGATCTATCGCTTCTCGCCACCACCGACTCCACTGCCAACCAATTCGCCATTTTTAATTACGCTTCCCGCGATCTTCGCTGTAAACTCGAGGAGACATTGTCCTACGTTGAACGTGGAAACGAAAGAGAGAGAGAGAGAGAGATTTAATTTAATGCCTCCCCCCTTCCTCTTTCTTCCTTTTTTCTTTTCATCGCTTATTCGACAAAGGGCTTCACGTTATGGCACGGTTTGAGGCGTGGTAATAAATGCAAAGCCAGATTCGTGCTCTCGACGCGAAAAGATGCGGCCTTCTTAAAAGAGAGCTGCCTCCTTGCGTCTCGCGATTTATTTTCAGATCGTGCGTAGCGCCGTACCTCTCGTCGCTTTTAAACTTTCCCTCCTCTTTCAATTTCATATATTTTGCTCACTTGTCATTCTCTCTATCTCTCTCTCTCTCNCTCTCTCTCTCTCTCTCTCTCTCTCTCTCTTACTCACTCTGTCTCCAAAACTTCTCAATCTATTTTCAAACCTGAAACGTCGCTGTTTATATTTTCTAGAAGACGAGTATGTAATCGACAAATCTCTACTTCCGCGCCTCACCACCATCGTGCAAGACAAATTAAGTACGTAGATTACATTAAGAAACTCTTGATTTTGCTCTCCAATAAATACATCATTCTCATGTTTAGGTTTGTCTATGAAGTGTCGCCTGGTTTTACGTGCTGTCCAGGCTGGACGCAATTCACTCGTCTCAGTTTTGGTTGCAACAAACGTAAGTATATTCTCTTGCATTTAAAATAATTAAAAGGAACGAGACAACTTTGGTTTTGTTGACGATACAATTTCTACATATTTTAGCGATCTGTTTAGCACCGTGCTTGAACGGTGGAACCTGCGTTTCTCCTGGTAAATGTAGCTGTCCGAAGGGATTCACCGGTAGCCAGTGTCAATCAGGTGAGCCTGCATTTACAAACAGTTCCAACACCGCGAGCGTCCAACGAAACGTTAACAACGTTAAATAGCTACTATTTACACCGGCGTTGCATTAGAATGCAACATTCTAACTCTCACTCGAGCCGTGTACGGCTCATTGCTATCCTTTTAAGGTAGCCCGTAGTCCGTGGCGAAAAGTAGGTACCTTACAAAGTTCGCGATAATGACTCGACTGACGAATGCGAGTCGTTAAATCATCAAGTATCTGGAGTGTGTGTATAGTCGACAACGATTACGTTCGTGTAGCTGGAGATCGTTGGGCGTAATTAAATCGACGCGGCACGATACGCGGTTCGATAGCGTTTATACCAAGTGTATATATGTATATGTATATACGTGGGGAGGGAGACACTCGAATGAGAAATCTATGCGTCCTGTACCTACGTTTCTACGTATCCGTGTATCGTGGTGTTCTGTGCCTTTGGTCGATCGCAAACAGACCGCGTGTTTTCGATAGATTTACGATCGATCTCGATACGTTACACGAACGTTCTAATTACATCGAGGACAGACTCGCCGATCATCCTTTCTTCCGATCTCTCGTCTCCTTCGCGAGATTTCGTAGGTAGAGTATAAGACGGAAAACTTTGTCGCTCGATTAAAATTACTCTTCTCGGGGACCGGTCGAAGGATTTACGGAGGTACCTCGAGGGACAGGAACGAGGGTATATATCGGGCACGTCCTCTAATCCCCGACGCGCGATCACCTTTTCGAAATTAATTGCAACGGGTTTGCGTCGTCGACTTTATTCCGCGACGTGGCTACACGTTCCCGTGTAGATACATACGTGCTAATCAAGCGCGAGGTGTTACCCGCATACACACGTAGTCGTGTCGCTCGAGCGAGAATGTATTCGGGCGAACGAGTAAGATACAGAATTCTTCGAGGATTTAAAAGGTAGTACGATTGAAATCTGATTATACAGAATGAACCACGTTACTTGATTATCTTGATTATCCCGTTCGTTAGTGCCGGGACGTTATGATTCATCTTGGGTAATTTCGTTCGGACTGGTTTCTCGCGGAGATAAATTATTTTATACTCGTTAAGGTCTTTCTGGTAAAAAAAAAAAAAAAAAAAAAAAAAA